>CM053276.1:60906904-60994395 GCA_028583415.1 Protea cynaroides
ACGGGAACGTGGCAGCTATGGAAGTTGAAGCTGAAGTGGATACACACGACTCCTCTTACGAGTGCAACTCGTGTGTATTTGATTAGATATTTTATAGGTTTCTTTAATTGGATTTTATTCAGACATGTATTTGATTTTTAATATTTATGTCTCAGTTGAATACAAAATAATTTGTTATTAAATTATTAATATCATTTAGTTTCTCAGTTCATTTTATTATAAGACTTCCGCTATTGTATATTTACTCCGATTATGACATGGATGTATGGAGGTTCAGTTAACGAGGGGATAGCCTATTTGAGATTTTGGCTGAACCGTTGGTTTATTAGCGGTTCATCACACCATTCTGGTTAGACCAAAATTTGGGGTGTGACAAAGAGAATCTAAAGACTCCCACAGACAAAACCTTTTCAACCATTCCAAGAAAACCTTTTCAACCTGTCTCTACATTGTCCTAGAGATCAACTATGACTGGTACAACTAGTCAAACCTGAGATTGCACAGTCAAACATGAAAAACTATTCACCACATCACATAACAAATACAGTCAACATTACATGCAGTCATTTACCTTACAACATCATAGGCATAATTTCTTTCAATTTAATTGAAAAGAAAAACTTTATATTCGGATATTTCAAATAATATCATTACATTTTAATATGGGAACAATATGCTAAGTCAAACAATAAACATAACACAAAGTAAAATCAAAAGCAGAAAAAACATTCGAATGTAAAAGAAACTTTACAATATTCAAGCCAACAGTCTTCAAGACCCTCCTACCCCAAAAACCTCGGGAGTCCTAGAACCATTATCTCTTTCTAGATATGCTTATCTGGCTTAACAGTACTTGGTCAAACCACCTATCTTTTGTCAATCTACCCATCTATGAGTAATGCACCTTAGAGTTACCCAACAACAATCTTATCACTAGCTATTTCTCCCCTTTGGTAATGTAAGCCACTAAGATCTGAATATATATATATATTCTAGCAAGTAATGGAATATATTTAATATATCAATTACATTGGTCTCATTGTCCTTGAGCTTCTCAATGATAGTTAACAGCTCCCAAAAATACTTCCTCACATTACCATTTTCAGCATAACTAGTACTAGAGAAATATGTTAATAAATTATCTTCCGACCCCCTCTAAAATATTATTCTTATCCTTTGGATTTTTCTTAGATAATCCCTTTGCAATATTTCTCATCTTAATATTGCTACACATAACCTCAATAGTAGAATACCTCACAACTTATGTAAACTACTATGAAAGATACATCTAGGTCAAACGATCCTAGACTAGTCTCCAACCTTTTCATAATAAATTTTATTCTTTGTCCCAAGAAGAGAAAAGATAGATATCAAAACATTCTTTGGGACAGTCATACTTGGTTGAACACATCAGTGTATGAGTTTAAATACAGTATCAAACAATTGAAGACTCATACATATACCCATTACTTGCATTAACCATATAAAATGTTCATGCAAATAAATATCCTTTTCCAAGAGTTAACTAACTACACATTCTCCTTTGGGATAAATATGCAGTGGTCTTCTCAGTTTCTGTGTAATAATTGCGAAAGAATAATGACTCTCGAAAATCCCACCACCTTTGGGTTAATGAGACTCCCTAAAGTCAAAACCCTTTCAATTCATGTGCATGAACATACCTTTAACTTTGACAATGCCACCTTTGGGTTAACACTGACTTTCTTAGCTGCTTTTCACACCATAAAGAATAGTGTATTAAAATATATCCTTTATTGTATATGTAAATGTACAAATTTGGGATTTGAGGACTACCATGATGGAACTGAGTGTACCACTTTGGCGAATTCCACCCAATCTTCACATGACACCCACAAACCTTAATTTGATTAAAACTTGACAATGCCACCTTTGGGTGTACATCACCCTTACACAAGCATTTACAAATACATGAACTTTGAATTTGAAGACATCATGATAAAACTAGGTGTACCACTTTGGTGGGTTCCACCCAATTCCACAATGATATCCCCAAACCCTACTTTGCAGCACATTGTGGGTCAATAAATAAAATTTCATGCACACATAACCTTCTACATGCATCTGGTACAAAAATAACTGATAAATAAACAGAAAACTGCAAACTGGATTAATTTGGGGCACCTTTTAATCAAAAATAAATTTCTCAAATCACCAAACTGTATCAAACTATGTATCAAACTGTAGAGCATCAAAATACGAAACCAGCGCAAAAAACCGCGTCAAAATCCGACGCTCCTAGCTCTCACAATCGCCGTTCAAAGTTGGCTTAAACAATCTTGAATCCTGAACCGGCTAGGACCGGTTCATCCGGTTCGGTTCAGTCTGTCCGTGTTTGGCTATGGGCGGACCGAACCCACAAAATAGAACCCTTTTTTTTTAATGGTTTGGTCCAGGCCAAACCAAAACGGTCTGGAGCTAAACCGAACTGTAAATCGACGGTCCAGCCATCGGTCCAACCAATCCACAATCCGGGTCATCGGGTCAAATCATCGGGTCAATGGGTCAAGTTACCTGGTCAACATTTTGGGTCGCTGGGTCGTGTCATGGGTCAAATCCCGGGTCACTGGGTCGGGTTACCGGGTTGTAATGTCGGGTCGGCGGGTCGGGTTGCTCATTTTGCCTGGCTGGGTTTGCCCCCCTTGTCCGGACTGGGCCTGGGCTGGGCCAGCCCTGGCCAGACTAGTCTGGGCCTAGCGAGCAGGGGCTGGGTAGACTCGGCCCGAGTCAACCCAGCCAACCCGTTAGGGTTCACGAGTTAGCGCCGAGTCGACCCGGTGATGACTCGGTGCCGTCAGAGTTTTTTTGTTTTTTTTTTTAACTTTTCCAACCCCGGCGCGTGAGGGCGCGTTGGGTAGTTTCCGGCAATCAACTTTATGTCGCCGGCTCCGTATCTCCGAGTCCTACAATCCTGTATAATTTATTTTGCTTTTTAATGGTCCGAAAATAAAATTTTCAAAGTCCAAACCCTAGACAGGTTCGAAGAGAATTTTGGGAGAAAAATCTCTCCCCTTTTTTAATTCATTCAAACATAAAGGTTTAACAATGCTTTCCCATGATTCTAGATCTGTGTAGGTGGCTCTAATACCACTGTAAGCATTTTAGATAGATCCTCTTTGGGTTTTCCCATGGGATTTCCCATGAACCTTGACAAACACACTACACAGATTACTAGAATACAATGGGTATTGAAAATAGATGATTAGAGACATACCTCTTGCTGTAGATTGATTTCTGACTGTTTTCCTTCTTTGATTTGAATGCTTGGAATGTTTGGAATGCTTGGATCAAAGTCTTCCACAGCCTGTCGGGATCCCTTGACTTTCTCTCTGCGTATGGAAACAGGAGAAGAAAATAACACCGTGGCTGTGGAGACTCTAACCATTGGTATTTATAATACTACCCCCAACCCTGGACCAGTCCCACAGCGGACCAGGTTGGTCCATCTCCAATCATACTTAAACCAGTTTACCCGTAACTAGACTCCCACTGAATCAACTAACCTTATAATTAATTAAGCCCATAAAAATATCTTACACCCCACCGATGATGCAATTATAAGCCATCATGTCCATTGGTCTCCCATTGTTTCCTCTCTCACAGAGTCATAATCTTTTCTGCATCTTTTCCTGTTGTGTGAAGTATCCTAAGGAGTTTGGTCTCTGGTTTTGGAGGTCGTTAACCTACGTTGGTGTGGTTTCACTGTTAACTCAAGAATTCTATAAGTTTTGGTTGTGTATTTCATTAATCTGAATGAATATATTTACATATAAAAGAGTGGCAAGTATCTATCCTATGATCCAGTAGATTCAATCTTTTGGCTTATCTTGAGGCTAAAGATCTCTGTCTTGTGATCCATTAGATTCAATCTCTAGGCTAGAGGAATATTTCCTCTGATCCATTAGATTTAATCTTTAGGCTTATCTTTAGGCTAGAGATCTCTATCACTTACAATCCTTTGGATTGTAGAGAATATACAAGGTGTAGAGATACTGTACATATATGGGACATAGATGGATGGTAAGACTCCCCCTCAAGTTGGAGCATATAAATTTGTAACGTCCAAGTTGGATTTCAGCTTGTAATAGGCTTCCCGACCAAGTAATTTGGTGAAGAGATCTGCAATTTGATTGGTTGTGGAGATCTTGACGAAGTTAATGAAACCCTGTTGTTGTTTATCATGAATGACATGACAATCAATTTAAATATGTTTTGTGCGTTCGTGAAAAATGGGATTTGCTGTAATGTGTGAAGTACCGAATGGTTGTCACAATGTAGGGGGATGGTAATGGTTGGTGGTAGGCCAAAATCTATTAGAAGATAAGACAACCATGTAATCTCACATGTTGCATTTGCCGTTGCCCGATATTCAACCTCTGCCGATGATAAGGAAACGGTGGTTTGTTTCTTTAATCGCCATGATATGGGGCACAGGCCAAGCAAGATGCAATATCCCATGGTTGAACGAGGGGTCATGGGGCAGCTTGCCCTATCACTATCACAATGTCCTTGTATCTTGAGTGAGGATTGGGTAGGGTAGAATAGACCTTGACCCAGAGTGCCTTTGAGATTTTATAATAAATGATTTGCTGCATCCAGATGGGCCTGTCATGGCTGATGCATGAATTGGCTAAGAATGTTGACAGTGTGGATGATATCTGGCCTAGTAATGGTGAGATAAATCAGTCACCCAACTAGACAACTGTATGGTGATGGATCCGCTAGGGTATCACTGGCCATATTGTCTAGTTTCAAATGTTGATCCATGGGTAGATCAACTGGTCGATAGTCACTCATGCTAGAATTTTTGAGGATGTTAAGAACATATTCATGTTGACATAGATAAAGGCCAGCTTGAGAATGAGACACTTCAATGCCTAGAAATTTAGGGAAATATCACGTACTATCCAAATACGTTGAGAAAAATCACCTACCATCCCAAGGTTTCTGACATCATTAACTACCACCCAAAATTTCAAAACGTTTATCAAAAAGACCCAAACCATTAAGACCGAGCCGTTAGATGCTGATGTCAGCTCAAAACCATTTTTAGATTAATAGTAATACCCTTATTATAAGGGAAAAAGTCAATTCTAACCTTTAGTAATTTTTAACCCTAGCCCCCATTCGTGAAATGATAGAAACAATAAAAAAACCCTACCCTTGAACTCTAGAACTGACTCTGCGACTCTGTTCAGTGACCTTTGCCAACGACGATTCTATAGCACACCTCACCTTCTGGAAGACCCGTATCAAACTAACCGGTCTTACCACCTTGTACCAGGTCTACCTATCATGGTTGAGCCAAGTTGACCAAGTGCTTGAGGAAACCACAGGGCCAGGTATGAAGTCTAACCCAAAAACAACAAATGTGAGGGTAGGGCCGCATGCCTAAACAGGTAGGGTTGACCCCACCTCAACAGAAGTCCAACCCATGACTTTTTAGTCGTAGGGTCAGATGACTAAGAAGTGTAGGGTCGATGGATCCTGTGACCCTATGTCCGACCCTACGATGACAGACAGAAACCAAAAATTAAAAAACTTTCCTAATTCCAAGGGGATCTTTCCTAAACTCATTGGGACTTATTATGAAGGATTTTCCTCTATAAATAGGACGTCCCTTAGCCTCTTTCACTCCTTTACAACCCTAATTGAAAGTGGGAGAAAGAGAAAGAGAAGAAAGAGAAAAAGAGAAGGAAACTTGAAGAAGAAAACTCAAGAAAGGAAGAAAACTTCAGAGAAATCTCTGAATAAAGGTATGAACCTAATTCTTTACTTGAATAAGAGATCCTAGAATAGTTATAAAGAACATAGGATTAGGAGGAACCCAAATCATCCATCCATGGACAAGTTCCAAGAGATTTCATGGAGGAAATTATTATGGACAATGAACAGTGTAAAACTTGGAGTTTTGAGCCATAGAACAATCTTAGAATGGACCATGAAAGTAAGGCAAAGGATCAAAACATGAAAGAATGGACTTTAGAATGAAAGGTCGACTTAGAATACGTGTGGTAGCACGTAGGGTCGAATGATAACCGACCCTACGAGACCATAGGATCGACCACATGCCCTCGGGAAGTCCCAAGGGAGGGTATGGTCGCACGTAGGGTCGAATGGTATCCGACCCCACGTCTGACCCTACACCCTAGGGTCGCAGAAACTGCTACCCTAGGTGCTACCCTACCTGCGACCCTACGATTCCAGTTAGTCTAAATTTTTTTGGAATTAATTCTAATTAAAATCTATCGACTTGTTAGGCCTTTCTAGTGATTTAAAAGTGATTCATAAAGCTTAAATGAGGATCTACACTCAATCAAAGGTGAGGGAACAAGATCTAAACTAATTGGTTAATAATAAACTATTTTCGTTTATTGAGTCCAATACTATGAATGATTCTATGCTTGTATGATTGTAATATGCATATCACATGTCATTCACTATTCCTGTTATTATTGTTCATGCATATTTAATTTCGTTTATTATAACATGATGATGATGATGATGCTAGGAATAGGCATGTGAATGTATGTGTATGGTTAGTGTACTTGATGCGAGTGGAGCATCACAGGGAGAACGTAACACTGTGGTTCATCCTGGTCACCAAACTCTAGCTCTATCCCTATTCAAGTCTTATCTACTAACATCATCGTATCGCCATTACTTTAGTAGAATTATTACGTCGTAGGGCATCAGGGGTGGTGGTCTCGGACCGTGTAGTCTCTGACTCTGCTAGGGGGCCTTAGCTCTATCTCTATGGACGTATTGAGGGATGCTGGGGTGAGGCCTTGGATACACTGTTTGACATTAGGATTGGTTAGTTACGAACCCAGTTTGCAAGCCCTCGCCAACAGGGGCTTACGTATTGGTATGGGTAGAGCATCAGGGGAAGTGTGATACGGTGCGGTCCTAAGCACTTTAGCTCTATCTCTATTCTATAGTGGGTGCATGTGGGGGCGGCAATGGTGTTTGATCCATTGGGTGGTTCCACACATTCATGTATGGAGGTGCGACGGCCACCTATCCTTTCTATAGCACATTGCAAACTTATGAACCAGACCAAAGATATGAATTGAATGCATGCATATGTTTGTTGTATTGTTTTGTTTGCTCACTGAGCCGTGATGTGTGTTCACCCTTTCGATGTCGAATATTTTTAGTTGATGATGCATGTTCACAGTAGAAGATTATATAAATGCTCTGATGTATGGACATGCGGCGGTAATGGACGTTGAAGTTATGATGGAGTCGTATGATTCGTCATGCGAGTGCAACTCTTGTGTTTTTTATTAGATTTAGTTTAAATTATACAGACAATGTAATTGATTTAATTATTTTAATTTATGTCTTAGTTCTTGTGGAGATAATTGGATAATTTATTTACTCTATCACAATTAGACTCTCAGTTCATTTAATATATAAGACTTCTGCTATTGTTTATTTACTCTGATTATGGTTGTGGATGTCTATGGTTTAAGCAAACGGACATAGCCTATTCGAGATCCTGGTTGAACCTTTGGTTTATTAACGGTTCATCACACCATTCTGAATAGTGCGGAATTGGGGTGTGACACCTTCTAGTCATCTCTTTCTTCACCGACGATGATTATGTAGTCAAAGGGTTTAATCTATTAAGCATTCTTGTCCCTCCTTCCAATTCGATAGCAAGACTGAAACAAAATCCTTCAATGTTTTTCGCAGTCCACTCATCTAGATCATGATGAGATCGTAGCAAACAGGTAAGAAACTCTAACCTTATATAGCGTTCCGATTAAAGTTTCTCCCCAATCTTCCCTTAGAATATGTTTTGTTCTCTGAATGAGGTCAGAAACCCTAACCTTATATATATGCCTTTGTTTGTCCGCACTCGTCCACCGTTCTCTGAATATTTTTAGTTTGAATCCCTAATCAAAGTTTCCTTTACCTTATTTTAATTTTATGTTTTTGTTATGCCGTTCTCATAGATCGCGACAAATAGACAGAGGTCCCATCAAAAGCCCCACTGATTGCCTTTGTTTGTCCTCCTCCTCGGTAATTCCTTTTGTAATTGTTCCCCTTTTAGTTATCCTGTCACTAATCTATGAATTCAACTTGTAGTTATCAAGCTTTTGACCTAATCGGTTTTTGTTATTCCTTTGTGCTAGCTTGCGACAAACCGACAGAGGCCCCACTGTTTGCATTTCTTTATTTTTACCCTCGGTATATTAGTCAAGTTTGACATTAAGGTATGTTGAACTGGAGGTTCCAGGTACCTGTTACTGATGACCCTACTGTGTAAAAAATATATTTTTTTATTGTTTGGTTTGAGATGTGTAAAATTGTCCTGTTATTTGAGGTACAAGTACAGTTCCAGGGTGTGCTTGATGGGGATTGGATACTCTAATTAGGATCACGGGACCAGATTCAAATATAGCAAGTAATGTATATTGATTTCAGTTCAAAGAATCAGCAACCTATTTTAGTGATAAATCCAAGGTCTGAAAACAATGTGTACAAATATCTCAACAGAAACTGAATCTATGATTCTGATTTGTTGTAACTAAAAACTGGTAACTAATGAGGAATAAAGAGAGGTAAAGAAGATGATATGACCTTTGGCATCCTACCTTAGACTTTGGTAGTCTCTAATTACTTTGAATCTCTCACTGAACTACATCTCATAGAAAACAGTCTCCCACTGCCCATGCATGTAGCATCTTTTTTTTTTCCAACTCTAAATCGGTCCCCTTGGCCATAGGCCTTCATATCTTTATAAGGACTCAAAAACAAGAAATAAAAATAGAAACATAGTAAAGATATAAATCTGAACTAAATTAGATCTGGTAAAATCCATATCAAATCTTGTGAGCTCTAATCTAACCTAAACCTTTTAGAAATTAGAAGTTAGTAAATTCCCTTTTCTGATTTTAAGAAAGTTGAGTTAGTGTCTTACTTCCTATATATATATATATGATTCTATAAAAATATGCCTCCAAATTCTTTGTGTATATATATATATATAAATCAATTATTTTTGAAATAAACAGAAGTGGATAGGTTTTTAAAAAATTATGAGCTGGCCTTTTTTTTACTGAACCTTTTAAATTTTAAAGTTTTGTAGATGAGAGCTATGTAGAAGTGTTCAACCTAAACTACACAATACAAGGGTGGATATGCATTTATGCTTCTTATTGATTTGTATTTACATTGTAAATTAGGTGGAACAACTAATGATTGAAATTTTATCATCTATTTGTAAGGCATAAAATGTTTGCTTGTCATCTAAGCTTCAACCCATTATATATGATAAACCTACAGACTCTACCCTGTAAACTATTATGGCTTTTTGACTGTCGGTTTGTCTATATTTTTTCTGTAGATTCTATTGTTGGTACAGGCTTTATTGGTCCCATTTTTTTTTCAGTCTTATTGGATCAGTCTTATACAGTCTAAGTGACGTTTTTTTCGTGTTATAAATAGGATTTTGAAATGGCTGAAAAATTGGCTATCTACTACAGGTATGAAAGTTGTACTGAAGTGAAGAGGGTCCATGAAGATATAGATAGCTACATCGACCTTGTATACGATGCATATTGTATAGTATTGAGGGATATTCCAAATGGTCAGAGTGTCTCTTTTTTTCTAAGGGCAGAATTGCCCAATGGTGGTCAGTTCATAGTGAAAAGTGATGAGGATGCCTTGGAGATGGTTAAAATTTTTAAACAAGAGGGTAAAGCAATTTCTCTGGTAATTGATGGAGTCAATGTAGGTGATACAGTAGAAAAAGATTATACAATCAATGGTTATTCAGGAAAAATGACTGGTAGACCACCTGTTAGAAGGCCATCCAAGACAACTATTGGCATAAATCAGACTTCTGCTAGTACCAATTCTGGAAAGGGTAAGGAGAAAGCATCTAACATTGATATAGACATTGATGATGATGAGGGGGATGACCCATTAGATGAAAACTGGGATGATGAATAGGAAGATAGTAAATAATCATCTGCTGTTTCTGAGGATGAGGATGATAGAGATGAGGATTATGACAATGAAGATGGGAAGGAAGCCACTTTATCATATCTTGGATGTCACACCCCAATTTTGGCTGAACCAGAAGTGTGAGTGAACCGTCACTGAACCAACGGTTCACACTAGGATTTCAATAAGACCGTGTCCACTCATACAAAAACCATTGCACATAACCATAATCAAAATATAATAAAATACAATGGAAGTCTTAAATAAAATGAACTGAGTGATCTATTGATAAATTTAATAAAATATTCCGTTATTTGAATACCAAAACATAATTAAATATCCTTACATCAATTGTATCTCCAACCAAAAATAATTTAAATAAATTAAAACCAATCCTAGAGGCACACGCAGAAATGACACTCGCATGAAGCGTCATACTCGTCCTCTCCTGCTTGTACGTCCAAAGCAGCCACGCCTCCGTACACTGGAGCGTTCACATAATCCTTCACCGAATAACCTGCATCAACATCTAAAAATAGTGTATACACAAGGGTGAGCTCACAACTTAGCTCAATAAGACAATCAGACAATGCAACAAACATATGCATGAGTAACATTCACATCATGGTCTGGTTTTAAGTTTGCAATGTGCTATAGAAAGGATTGGCAGCCACCGCACCTCTATACACGAGTGTGATAAGCCGCCCAATGGATCAAATACCACCATCCCACATGCACCCTATCATGGAATAGAGAGAGAGCTAAGGCGTCCAGATCAAACACCGCCAACACCTCCCCTGATACTCCACTCATACCAACACGTGGTGAGGGCTTGCAAACTGGGTTCGTAACTAACCAATCCTATATGTCATCACAGTAGGCCCTATCCCAGCACAGCTCCCTACAGCATAGAGATAGAGCTAGAGTCTAGTGGCCAGGCCGGAGACCACAGTGCCACTTCCTCCCTCTGATACCCTACCCGCACCAAGCATGCTAAGACAGAACGATACGAAAGGTGCTAGTGTGAGGAATGATCCCAGACCTCCAGTCCTTCCCATTCCACACACCAACGAAAACAATCACATGCCTAACAGTCACATCCTAGCATAGTGAGTATGCATGAACAATAATAATAACTGAAAGTAAAAGATGACATGCAAGTATGCACAAACATCATACCATGGAATCATGGATATTAACAATGTTTTACTGTTTATTAGATTATTAGGGTTTAGGTTCGATTCCCTTACCTGACGCTTGATTGATATCTTGCTCGGCGTCACAAGGTCCAAACTTGCTATCACAAGGTCCTACACGGTATTAGGGTTTAGTTAGAATAGTTTTTCCTTAGGTTTATGTTGGTGGGAAAACCAACTGGGTCAAAACACTCTTCACAGAGCATATCGGTCACAGGTACCGGTCACAACACTGTGGGGAAAAGGTGCGACCAGTATGGTCGACCGGTCCCCACAGACCAGTCTCCAGGAGGTACCTGTCGCAGTATCGGTCGCATATGGTGCGACCGGTATGGTCGATTGGTATGTCTCCGGAAGACCATACATCCGGTACTCGCCTTCCGTCGGTGACCCCCTATTGATCCTAGGGTTTCTCCTATACATTTTAGGTCTGAGCACTGAGTTAGAGTTGTTTCCAACTCCATTCAAGTCCTAGTTTCGATGACCTTCAACCTAGAACTTGAATCTAGGGTTTACGACTAGATTAGGATTTGTCGATAAAATAGGGTTTAGATCAATACCTTACTTTGAATGGTATTGATCCAATCATAGCTAACCATCCTAGAATACTTAATGTAAAGGAAGGTTTAAGCACTTACCGTTAACTCGCGGTAATGTGTCCTTCGTCCAATGGCAACGACAGCTCTTCCCTCTCCTTCCTAGCTTCTTCTACTTCTTCAGCCTCTTTCTCCTCTCTAGTGTCACACCCCAATTCTGTACCATTCAGAACGGTGTGATTAACCGCTATAAACCAACGGTTCAACCAGGATCTCTAATAGGCAATATCCATTAAAAATAAAACCATGCACATCTACAACCATAATCAGAATAAATACACAATAGCAGAAGTCTTATAGTAAATGAACTGAGAACTCTAAATGTAATAATCATAAATAAAATATCAAGTTATTGTGGTATCAACTGAGACATAAATAAATAAAATATCAATTGCATCCTTTTATAAATTCAAATAAAATTCTAATAGAATGCGCATGAGTTGCACTCGCATGAAGGGTCATGCGCATCCTCTAAGTCTTCAGCTTCTATTACAGCAACACGCGCATACACCGGATCATTCATATAATCTGCAATGATAGTACCTGCATCATCAACTAAAAAAATATTTGATGTCGAGAGGATGAGCACACATCATGGCTCAGTGAGCAAACAAAACAATGCAACAAACATATACATGCACTCAATTCATATCTTTGGTCTGGTAAATAAGTTTGCAATGTGCTATAGAAAGGATAGGTGGCCAAAGATCACGTTTATTGATGCCGCACCTCTATACACGAGTGTGTGAAACCGACTCACATGCACCCAATCATGAACAATGTACACACAAAGGTCACGTTTATTGTTGTACCCGTTGCCCATACCAACACGTAAGCCCCTACTGGCGAGGGCTCGTAAACTGGGCTCGTACCTAACCAATCCTAATGCCAATCAGTATATCCAAGGCCTCACTCCAGCATCCCTCAATACGTCCATAGAGATAGGGCTAAGGCCCCCCGGCAGAGTCAGAGACTACACGGTCCGATGCCACCTCCCCTCATACCCTACGACGTAATAGTTCCGCTAATGTAATGACGATACGACGATGTCAGTGGATAAAACTTGAGTTAGAGATAGAGCTAGAGTGCTGAGGCCCTGCCTATGACACCTCCCCCTGATACTCGCTCGCATCAAATACACCAACCACATACATACATCCACATGCCTATTCCTATCATCATCATCATCACATTATAAACAATAATTTAAATATGCATGAACAGTAATAATAAAAATATTAGATGACATGTTGAATGTACATAACAATCATACATGCATAAATAAATCATGGCCTTGGACTCAAGAGTAAACCAGTTTATTATTAACCAATTAGTTTAGGTCTTGTGCCCTCACCTTTGCTTGATTGTAGGTCCTCTTTCAAGCTTTAAGAATCAACTTTATACCGATATTATAACACTAGAGGACTTAATTAAGTCGATAAAATTTAATTAGAATTAATTCGAACTTTAAAAAGCATGCTGTTAATTGGGGGTCGATGCTAGGGTCGGAGGTTCCATCGACCCTGGGTGCGACCACCCACAGTCTGGACTTCCCGAACACTGGGGGTCGATTATCAGGGTCTGGTAGGGTCGATTGGCCATCGACCCCCGTGCGACCCCCTATGGGTTTTATCAATTTTTCCCCCTACAGTCCATTCTTCATGTTTAGGGTCCTATGGCTTACTTTTACAATCCATTCCACACATGTTCTATGGCCTAGAACCGTAGTTCACTCACCTATATGGTTTTCATGATTTTCCCCATGGTTTTCCATGAAAACCTAAGCATGGGTGGATGATTTGGGTTTCTCCTAGATCATTCCCTCTTCTCTATCTATTCTAAGGTCAGTAGAATTACATGGAGATAGTATCCATACCTGAGAATTAGGCTTGTTTCTCTGAAGCCTTCTCTTTGATCTTCTTCTCCAGTTTCCTTCTCTTCTCTTTCTCTCAATCTAATTAGGGTTCTAAAAGGAGTGAAAGAGGCTTAGGGACGTCCTATTTATAGAGTAGAAACTCCCAAAATAAGTTCCATTGAGATTAGAAAGGAATCCCATTGAAATTTGGAAAGTTTCCAAACTACGGTTTCTGTCGACAGACTGGGGGTCGATGAGGGGGTCGGAGATCCCGTCGACCCCTGGTTCTTAAAATGTTCGACCCTCGGTATAATACTTAGGGCCTGACTTTTATACTGGGGGGGGCGACCCTACCTTGCTGGGTATGCGACCCTCCCCCTATTTTTAGTGTTTTTGGGTCAGTTTAATACCTAGGATCGTGATCTCCCTCATGCACTTGATCCATTTGGCTCGACCATGATGGGTAGACCTGGTTCAAGGTGGTAAGACCGGGTTAGTTTGATACGGGTCTTACAACTCCCCCCTACTTATAAAAATTTTGTCCTCGAAATTGTATATACCTTCTGAGTCAAATAAATGAGGGTATTGCTTTCGCATAGCATTCTCTTCTTCCCACGTGATTTATTCTATGTCTCTACTTCTCCAGGTGACCTTAACATAATAGATATCTCGGTTGCGTAGTCGTTGAACCTTTCGGCTGGTGATTTCAGTTGGTGTTACTTCAAATGTCAAATCATCCGTCAAATTGGGTAGATCTACTGTCAGAACGTGCATTGGATCTTTAACATACTTCATCAATAAGGAAATATGAAATACGTCATTCACACTTGACATAGATGGTGGTAGTGCTAACTGGTAAGCCACTTTCCCACGCTTGGCTAGAATCTCATATGGCCCGACATATCTTGGACTTAGTTTCCCTTTCTGTCCGAACCGTTTTAATCCTCGCATAGGCGATACTTTTAAGAATACTTTATCACCCACGACGAACTCAAGGTCTCGGCGTCAGGTATCGGCATATTGCTTCTGACGATTCTGAGCTGTTCTCACTCTTTCTTTGATAATGTCGACCACTCGACAAGTCTCTTCAATAAATTCAGGTCCAACAATACTACGTTCCCCAACTTCATTCCAAAACAAAGGAGTTCGACACTTTCTGCCATACAGTGCTTCATAGGGTGACATCTGTATAGTAGCCTGGTAGCTATTATTATAAGCGAACTCAATCAGTGGTAACTTTTCATCCCATGATCCTTTAAAATCAATTACACATGCTCAAAGCATATCTTCTAGAATCTGAATTGTACGCTTTGACTGTCCATCTGTTTGTGGATGGAATGCAGTACAAAACTTCAATGTTGTGCCCATAGACTTTTGCAATCCTTCCCAAAACTTTGAAGTAAATCGTGGATCTCTACCGGACACAATGCTTTCAGGTACACCGTGTAATCGCACAATGTTATCCACATACAGCTTAGCTAACCTCTCCAGTATATACTGAGGTCGTAAGGTATAAAGCGAGCTGTTTTAGTCAGGCGGTCTACAATCACCCAAACTGCATCAACTACTCGAGGAGTCAGTGGTAATCCCGTAACGAAGTCCATAGTGATGCAGTCCCATTTCCATGCTGGTTCCGGTAACGGTTGTAACAGTCCTGCCGGTCTTTGTCGTTCAGCCTTTACCTTCTGACAATTTAGGAATTGAGACACAAACTTAGCTACATTTTCTTTCATTCCTCTCCACCAATATAGTTTCTTTAGATCATGATACATTTTTGTACTTCTAAGGTGTATCGAATAGATGGTGGTATGGGCTTCTTTCATCAATCGGTGTCTAATGTCCAAGCTTTCTGTTTCGGTACACATATTCTTCCTTTGTACTTCAGTACCTTTTCTTCATCCAAGGTGAACTCAGGGTTAGTTCTACCATTTTCGATGTCTTCTTGTACCATTCTTAGGTAAGGGTCTGATTTGATAGCTGTCTTCACTTCATCAACTATATCCGGTATAATTTTCAATGCGGCGAACATATTTGAAAACTATGAATAAACCCTTGGTTGGCTGATCCATCTGGTGCATCTATCACAAACTGCTCATTACTGTGCTTGAATACCTTTCTTGTGGTACACATTGCAGCAGTTGTGCTAACCTCTCCCTGAGATTTTATTATTGCCTTTCTGCTCAATGCATCGGCTTCTACATTAGCTTTCCTTGGATGATACTGGATATCACAATCGTAGTCTTTCAATAGTTCTAGCCATCTTCTTTGTCTCATATTCAGCTCCTTCTGATTAAATAGGTAAGTAAGACTTTTATGGTCTGATTTAATCTGAAACTTCTCCCCGTACAGATAATGTCTCCATATTTTTACAGCATGTACTACTGCCGCTAGTTCCAAATCATGTGTAGGATAGTTCTTCTCATGTGTCTTCAGTTGTCTTGAGGCATAAGCATTTACTTGTTCTCCTTGCAAAAGTACACATCCTAATCCCAGTCCTGACGCATCGGTGTACAAGATAAATGGTTGTCCTGGAATCGAGATGGTCAAGATTGGAGCTAATATCAATCTAGCCTTCAAGGTTTGGAAACTCTTCTCGCATTTATCTGTCCAGACAAACTTCTCGCCCTTCTTATTCAAACTGGTAAGAGGTACGATAATTCGGGAATAGTCTTCCACAAATTGTCGATAATACCCAGCTAGACCCAAGAAACTTTTAATTTCTGCAACACTCTTCGGTGCTTCCCACTTTACAATAGCCTCGATCTTGCTGGGATCCACTTTAATTCCTTCAGCGGATATTACATGGCCTAGAAATATGACTTCCTTTAGCCAAAACTCACACTTTGTAAATTTAGCGTAGAGCTTTTCCTTCCGTAGTCGCTGCAGAGCGGCGTTTAGATTCTTCACATGCGTTTCCTCATCCTTGGAGTAGACTAATATATCATCAATGAATACAATAACCGACGTATCCAACATGTCGTGGAAAACCCGATTCATAAGTTCCATAAAGGTTGTTGGTGCGTTTGTCAATCCAAAAGACATGACCAAAAATTCATAATGTCCATATCTGGTCCTGAATGCTGTCTTGGGCATATCACCATCCTTAATCTTCAGCTGATGGTAGCCTGACCGAAGATCAATCTTTGAGAACACTTTGGCACCTTGCAACTGATCGAACAGGTCATCGATCCGAGGCAATGGATACCGATTCTTGATTGTCAGTTTATTCAATTCTCGGTAGTCTATACACAAGCGAATGCTACCGTCCTTCTTCTTCACGAATAATACTGGCACTCCGCATGGTGATATGCTAGGGTGAATGTAACCCTTGTCCAGCAGTTCTTGTAGTTGTACTTTTAATTCCTTCAGTTCAGTAGGAGCCATTCTATAAGGTGCTTTCGATACTGGTGCGGCTCCAGGTATAAGATCTATAACAAACTCCGTGACTCGGTCGGGTGGTAATCCTGGTAATTCTTCAGGAAATACGCCTGGGAAGTCACGCATGGCATCAATATCTTTCATTCGTGGTGCTTCTTTGGTAAGGTCAACCACATATACTAAATATCCGACTGCTCCTTTCTCAAGGCACTTCTTAGCCTTTAGCTCCGAGAGTGTGAGCTTTCGTTTACGGGGAAGTCTGGTTCCCGTAAAACTGAACTCTGCTCCTTCCTTGTCTTTAAATGTCAGCTTCTTTTCGGCACACAATAGGTTTGCAGAATGCCGAACTAACCAGTCCATTCCCAACATAACGTCAAAGTTTGCCATCTCAAGTTGGATCAAGGTTGCATCCAAGGTCTTTTCATCAATAAGCACTGGACATGGTCCATAACCTTTTTCTAACTCTACTTCTAATCCCATAGGTGATCATACAAGTAGTTTGTAGTCTAAGGATTTAAGGGGTAGGTTTAACTTCTTTCTAAACGTCACAGTTATAAAGGAATGAGTAGCTCCTGAATCAAAGAGTACTCTGGTGGGAATGCCATTAATAGGTATGATACCTATGATTTGTTTTGGTTTAGTCTACATGCTCATGCAATGTAATACAACTAACAAAAAAAAATGTAAGTCATACTTGTAACCACATCAGGCGATGCGGCAACATCCTCGGATGTAACCGCGTAAACTCGTCCTTGATGTAGTTACTTCTTGGGCTTAGGACATTCCCTTGCTATATGTCCCTCTTGGTTGCAGTTAAAACATTTTATCCCTTCAGTAATTGGCTTCTGTTGCTGTTGAACTACGGGGATAGTCTTGGTTGCAGCGGTAAAGCCTTGAGCACGGAAGGGTTTTAATGTCTTGTTATTCCCTCCATTATAAGAATTTTCAGCTGGCCTTTTGATACCTCTGTTTTGCATGAAATAACTCTCCTTTTGGCTCAATTTTATAACTCGAGCAATTTGTGTCGCTTCATTATAAATTTTCTTTTCATGTCCCAGAACGTGCTCGTGGATGCTTCCTCTAAGTCCCATGACGAACCTTCGGGTCTTTGTGTTTTCCTCTTGCATACTAGTGGGTGCAAAGAAGAACAGCTCCTCATAACGTTGTTTGTACGCATCCACGGTCATCTGTCCCTGATATAAACTCAGGAACTCTCTTTCCATAGAATCTCTGAAACTTCTTGGAAAGTACTTCTCAAAGAACGCCTCCTTATAAATATCCCAAGTCAGTTGGGCGTGCTTTGTAAGTAAATACGTCCTGGTAGACCTCCACCAATGGTGTGCATCTCCTTTAAGCATAAAGGTGGCACACAACACTTTTTCTTCTTCATTTACTGCCATCATCATAAAGTTTCTTTCCATTTTGTCAACCTAGTGTGCCGGCCATAAAGGGTCTGCTGGCTTGCCATTGAATTCTCTGGGCTTTAGTTTCAGAAAATGCTCCACCAGTCTGGAGTGATCTAGTGGCTACGGGACATACACTCCATACATAGGTAGTTGGTAGTGATATCCACCTTGAGCTATTTCAGGATTTGGTACTTGAGCCTGCATGATAGGAGTCTGAGGTGCGTGGGGTACTGTGTTACTTCCCCCTGGTGCTGTGCTTGCCTGTCCGGCTGGCATTGGAGGTGTCTGTGTAGCTGGAAGAGTTATGCCTATGGCAGCTTGGATAGTAGCTTGTGCCCGTTGCATCTATTGCAGCTGTTGGGCCAAGTTTATTACGACTGTGGCCAAGTCTGTAGGTGGAGCTGGCAGATTGGTAGGATTTGCCTGCCCATTTATGACGGATGGTGCCGTGTTCATGTTCCCCTGTGTTTCCAGGTGTGTCTGGTTATCTTCCCCCACAGGTGGTGGTGGTGGTATAGAATTACGGCTCTGTCTGGTTGCTCTACGTCCCGTCATAATTAATCTGATAGTGAAATTGCCTAAAAATCATTAAACACGAGAGACAATCATTAATTTCTTCATTCTCATATTTTAAAACCACTAAACATTTCAAATTTCAAAATTTTCAGATCATTCTGTCGAAAATGCTGTGTTTTCACTGTAGGGTCAATGGTGGGGGTCGATGGATGTCCGACCCTCAGTATTCAACCCTGGGAAATCACCCATTCTTTCCGAGAGCCAGGGGTCGATGGGGGGGGGGGTCGGAGTATGTCCAACCCAGGGTGCGACCCCTGGTTCTCTGTCAGGTTCCCGAGAGCCGAGAGTCGATGCAGGGGTCGATTGTTTTAATCGAATTTTCTGACCCTCGGACTAAAATCTGATTTTTAAGTCCGATTCAAAGTCCATTTCTCATTCTTTCTTCTCCGCTTCGACCCAGCTCGTCCCTCTGAGTTGCTACAGTGACAACTCCGATCCGTTGGTGGTTTGCATTCCTTGTTTCATCGTCTACACCTCCGCTACAAGTATTTCTTCTACCTTTTCATGTTTTTAGGTTTCTTAACCTAGGTTTTTGCTCGTTTATCTTGTATTTTTCAAATTAAACTTTTTCCAACCGTAAAAATTCAATTTTTATTGGGGGCTTTTGTTGTTGGTGACTCGAGGAATGAAAGCCCTCAAAAATATTTGAGTTTCATTGGTTGGTTATCGAGAAACTCAAAATTTTCACTTTTTGCCCTAATTTTGTCGAAATTCTAAATTTCTTGAAATTTCTTTCAATTCAATCTAATTAGTTGAAATTTCTGACTGTTTGAGTCTCACAAGATAATTTAGGATCTATGTAAGTCCTCCTGCCCACGCATATGGGTGAAAAGTGAGGCTTTTGACCAATTTACATCGTCATTATGTCGAACTCTCGGGTTTTCCCCCTCTACTAACCCAATATTTGTTTTTCTTTCTATTTGTAGATACTATGGCTCGTACCAAGGTACCCAGAGTTTGTGACTATCTTCGCTTCCATTCCAACGAAGCCGAGACACATTATGCCCACTACGCTCGCAAGAAGGTAGAGGGAGGCCGCAAAGTGGACTTGGCTAGCTTAGCCTTGTTCAATGTGGAGAGAGCCTTTGGTGATATGGGATGGATCTCTGTCATCACTTATGATATGTGTACCCGTCCTGACCTAGTACGCCAGTTTTACTGTAATCTCTAGGTGGTTGGAGATTACAATGATGTGGAGAGAGGTGGTGAGCTTTGCATCACGAGCTACGTCAAGGGGGTTGACGTTTCATTTGATTATCGACAGCTGGCCGACTTGTTGGGCATTTCCTATGTTGGCCCCATGGTGTTCTGTGCTCCTGGAGAGCCCCAGTTCTTTTCCCTACAGATGAGGGCTAAGATCGATAGCCAGCTCATCAGATCTGATCGCTGGCAGATGAAAGCGAGTTATCTACGTTCAAATCCATGGATATACTGCAAGATCATCCAGCATAATCTGATACCGTAGAGTGGACATTACGAGAGGGTCTCCCAGTTGACCCAGTAACTATTATACTGTATATGCACTAGGCAACCTTCCTTACGGACGCATGATCACTACCTTACTTACCCGCCTGGGGTTGACTTAGTGGATGAGAAGATTCAGGAGAAATCATTCTCATCGTCTCTAGATTGGGAGGCTATCTGCAAGATGGGCATGCGGGATACCCAGGTCAGTGATGAGGAGGGGAATGCAATGGTGTGCCCTCGCACTCGAGTGGAGATGGCTGATGCTGAGGCTACAGCAGCAGCCGCTGGAGCAGGGGTTCATGGGGATGATGACGATCGGCTGTACATGGATGTAGATGCCATACCTCCTCCATCACCTACTCATGCTACTGGAGCTGCTCCGTCTTCTTCAGCTGGTCCTTTGCATGCAGCTGGTCCTTCGCATGCAGCTGGTCCTTCGTATACTCCATCTGATGACATGATGAGGATATTGCATGAGATACGAGAGGCTCAGCGTATGTCTGACTTGAGGATGGGAGAGCTTCTAGAGGCTCAGTGCTCGTCCGATCAGCGGATGGGAGAGCTTCAGGTTGCTCAGCGCGTATTGGATTAGCAGATGGGAGAGCTGAGGGATGCTCAGCGTGTGACTGACCAGCGGGTGGCTGATCTCACAGCTAGTCTCCAGACGACCCAGACTCAGATAGCTTGGTTGACCAGAGTCTACGCTGAGGACTATGATAGAAACCGTGAGGCACTGCCTCCCCCATCACCTCCAGCTTCTTGATGTACTTATTTTATTTTTCTTTTTGTACTTCAGAGTAACTGTCCGGTGTGTGGACTGTACTCTGCTTTAATCATATATATATAAACGTTTGTTCTTCCATTTGGTTGTATATAAATTTGTTTATCATTTAATAGATGCATTATTCTCTTTCAATTTAGTCTCAAACAACACAGGTGCTTATGGTGTGTTATTATTACATCTTTTAAATTTTTATCCTATCTCAGTTCACGACCTTTTGTGGAAGTATACGGTTTCACAAATAAAGCCTGAGATGCTCTGATACCAAGTTGTCACACCCCAATTCTACACCATTCAGAATGGTGTGATGAACCGCTATAAACCAACTATTCAAACAGGATCTCTAATAGGCGGAATCCATTAAAAATAAGACCATGCACATCTACAACCATAATTAGAGTAAATACACAATAACGAAAGTCTTATAGTAAATGAACTGAGAACTCTAATTGTAATAATCATAAATAAAATATCAAGTTATTGTGCTATGAACTGAGACATAAATAAATAAAATATCAATTGCATCCTTTTATAAATTCAAATAAAATTATAATAGAATATGCATGAGTTGCACTCGCATGAAGGGTCATGCACATCCTCTAAGTCTTCAACTTCCATTGCAGCAACACACGCATACACCGGATCATTCATATAATCTGCAATGGTAGTACCTGCATCATCAACTAAAAAAAATATTCGATGTCGAGAGGGTGAGCACACATCATGGCTCAGTGAGCAAACAAAACAAAGCAACAAACATATGCATGCACTCAATTCATATCTTTATTGCCTACTCACATGCACCCAATCATGAACAATGTACACACAAAGGTCACGTTTATTGTTGTACCCATTGCCCATACCAACACGTAAGCCCCTGCTGGCGAGGGCTCGCAACTAACCAATCCTAATGCCAATCAGTGTATCCAAGGCCTCACCCCAGCATCCCTCAATACGTCCATAAAGATAGGGCTAAGGTCCCCCGGAAGAGTCAGAGACTACATGGTCCAAGGCCACCTCCCCTCATACCCTACAATGTAATAGTTCCGCTAAGGTAATGACGATACGACGATGTCAGTGGACAAGACTTGAGTTAGAGATAGAGCTAGAGTTCTGAGGCCCCGCCTATGACACCTCCCCCTGATACTCGCTCGCATCAAGCACACCAACCACACACATACATCCACAAGCCTATTCCTATCATCATCATCATCACATTATAAACAATAATTTAAATATGCATGAACAGTAATAATAGAAATATTGGATGACATGTTGAATGCACATAACAATCATACACGCAAAAATCAATCATGGCCTTGGACTCAAGAGTAAAACAGTTAATTATTAACCAATTAGTTTAGGTCTTGTTCCCTCACCTTTGCTTGATCGTAGGTCCTCTTTCAAGCTTTAAGAATCAACTATATATCGATATTATAACACTAGAAGACATAATCAAGTTGATAGAATTTAATTAGAATTAATGCGAACTTTGAAAAGCATGCTGTTAACTGGGGGTCGATGCTAGGGTCGGAGGTTCCATCGACCCTGGGTGCGACCACCCACAGTCTGGACTTCCCGAACACTGGGGGTCGATTATCAGGGTCTGGTAGGCTCGATTGGCCATCGACCCCCCTTGCGACCCCCTGTGGGTTTAGTCAGTTTTTCCCCCTACAGTCCATTCTTCGTGTTTAGGGTCCTATGGCTTACTTCTACAATCCATTCCACACATGTTCTATGGCCTAAAATCGCAGTTCACTCACCTATATGATTTTCATGATTTTCCCTATGGTTTTTCATAAAAACCTAACCATGGGTAGATGATTTGGATTTCTCCTAGATCATTCTCTCTTCTCTATCTATTCTAAGGTCTATAGAATTACATGGAGATAGTATCCGTACCTGAGAATTAGGCTAGTTTCTCTGAAACCTTCTCTTTGATCTTCTTCTCTACTTTCCTTATCTTCTCTTTCTCTTCTCCTTCTCTTCTCTTTCTCTCAATCCAATTAGGGTTCTGAAAGGAGTGAAAGAGGCTTAGGGACGTCCTATTTATAGAGTAGAAACTCCCAAAATAAGTCCCATTGAGATTAGGAAAGAATCCCATTGAAATTTGGAAAGTTCCTAATTCACGGTTTCTGTCGGCAGACTGGGGGTCGATGAGGGGGTCGGAGATCCTATCGACCCCTGGTTCTTAAAATGTCTGACCCCCGGTATAATACTCAGGGTCTGACTTTTATACTGGGGGGTCCGATCCTACCTTGCTGGGTATGCGACCTCCCCCTATTTTTTGTATTTTTGGGTCAGTTTAATACCTGGGATCGCGATCTCCCTTACGCACATGACCCATTTGGCTCGACCATGATGGGTAGACCTGGTTCAAGGTGGTAAGACCGGGTTAGTTCGATACAGGTCTTACGTCTAGGGTTTGTGAGAATCAATGGAAGAGATTTTAGGAGGTTTAAGGGTCCTTATATAGGCTATAGTTAGGTTTAGGAAGCCTCCTAATATTAAAAAAGTCCTTCGGTTTGGAATTTGGAAAGTGGGACCCGTAAAGATCCATTTCCGGATCCATGCTGCACAGGCTATACCGGTCGACCATCGACCGGTACCAAGACCGGTACCATCGACCGGTATCTAACTTTTCATACCTGAATTGGTCCGATTGGTCCGATTTCATACCTGGTTGTCATTCGCTCGTCCCGTCTAGTCCGATGATGATTGGAAGACCTATTACGACATGAAACAAGGTTTAGATCGGGTTAATGGAGTGCGGGTCTTACATTCGAGAAGAAAAAGTTCAACAAGAAAGCACTGCCAGAGACAAAGAGAAAGATATAGATAACTTGTCAAGGGTAAAAATTAAAGTTGGATCTATTTTTGAGGGTGTTCATACATATAGGAAAACTTTGGCTGATTTTGTTGTTTAAGAAGGTGCAAATATTATGCGTTTAAAAAATGAGAAGAGAAAGGTCACAGTAATCTGTAATCTGTTCTAGTGAGGGGTGTCCTTGAAAACTACATGTAGCTGTTGCACATGATGGTTGTACTTTTATTGTTAAAAAGTTTATTTCTGAGCATACTTGCAATAGGCTAGATCATAATAAGAATGTCAATTCAAATTGGATTGCAAAAAAACTTGTTAATCGGTTTAAGGGGAGATACGAACATGTCTTTTGATAGCATGAAAGCTGCAATCAATGCAAGGTATAGTATTAACCCAAGCGACCAACAGCTATACAAGGCAAGGAAAGTGGCAAGATAGGAAACTATAACAAGTCACAAAAAGTCATATGTCTCATTGCTTAAGTATGGTGAGAAGTTATTGGAGCAGAACCCTGGGAGTTTATTCAAGCTGCAGTTTGAAAATAGATCCAGAACAACATTGAGACCCATTTTTAAAAGATTGTTTATTTGTTTATCAGCCTGTAAGCTTGGATTTCTGAAGGGATGTAGGCCCGTCATTGGTATTGATGGCTGTTATCTTAAAGGGAACTACAAAGGGATCCTATTGGTAGCCACATCATTGGATGCCAATAATGATCTATTTCCTATTGCTTTTAGTGTGGTTGAAATTGAAAACAAAGACAGCTGGACTTGGTTTCTCACTACACTGTCTGATGCACTCTCTTATGATATTGATCGGGATAGTCTAACATTCATGTCACACAAACAAAAAGTAAGCTATTGCTGTAATTTCAATTTGATTAACTTGTAGTTCCTCAAGGATATTCACTGATATTCTTTTTCTTATAGAATTATTGTAGAGTTTATCTGAAGCCATTGTTGATATTTTTCCAAATGTAAATCAAAGGCTATGTTATAGGCATTTATACAACAACTTTAAGGTAAAATTTCCTGGATTATTATTAAGAAAATTGTTTTGGAACACATGTAAATCTTACAATGCCGAAGGTTTTAATACTACTATGGATGAGATGGTCCTGTCATCCAACCTCTAATTTATAGAAGACTAGCAGGTAGGCCTCTTAAAGTAAGGAGGAGAGAAGCCGGTGAAGATGTTAGTAATTTTAGAAAGACCAACTCTTCTATTACATGTGCATATTGTAAAGTAGTTGGTCACAATTCAAGGACCTGTAAAAGGAAAAAGGAAGCACAATCTTATAAGCTTGTACCTTTTGAACAATCCACCTCTCAACCAGGAACTTCTCAACATTCCACCTCTCAACCAGGAAGAAAGGTATAACCCATTCTTTTAACTTTTGATTCTGTTATATATTGCTGCTACTGATATTCTTCTTATCTATGATTATGTAGAGAAAAAGACAATGTTTACCTACAATGCAGAAGAGATCCCAACCATCTAGGGCATCTCAAGAAGCAAGTATCCAAGAAAAAAAGATTAGGACAATGGTGGTAGCAGCATAAAGAAATTAGTTGGGAAAAAGTTATATGAGTTGTCAATGGTTTTTTGTTGGACATTTTGTTTTGATTGTATATTGGTACAAGGAATGTATATTTTGTTGGGATTTAAGAATCTTTGGATGATGTCAAATGGTGAATATTTTGTTGGGATATAGGTATCTTTGGATGATGTTATATGGTGAATATTTTGTTGGGATTTAGGTATCTTTGGATGTTGTTATATGGTGAATATTTTGTTGGGATTTAGGTATCTTTTTATATTTGGATGTTGATGGGAATCCAGGTTTAAACATTGTAAGTGGGCATGCTTTCTGTCCAAGTTTTGTCATCAATCCAGGTTTTTCATTGTCTATTCCTCTAGCCATTTGATCTTCTAGAAATATGATGATAGAATAGATGTGTATGTTGAAGATGAAATAGATATTGGATATGTGCATGATCTAGGTTTTGCATTGTCTTTTGAGCTGACATGTACCCTCTATGCGAAAATTGGTGGAATTGCAGAGATTTGATGAAGCAAAGGACTTGTGTTTGAAGATGAAAATAAAAGAATTTGTACATGCGATTATTCAAAAGTCAAATGCTGATTTATCTCTTTATGAAATATGCTTGTATGTTTAACTGTGACTGAAGTAGAAGCCAATTGTATTGAATATAAGTTTGATTACTAGAGTTATTATCCTGCAGGCATTACTAATGCTTCGGGCATAGTAGTAGAATTAGGGATTCCATTGACCCACCGAGGTGTTGCAACTAGTGTTAGATTTTTGACGGGTCACTCAAGAAAAGGAGGAACAGATCCTCTATATGTGGCAGAGCATGCAACAGATCTTGATTCAACCTTGGTAATTTAGATGGGCTTGTCCACCCTCCCATCTCTTGCTTTGAAGTTGACGCATCATGGTCTTCCACCTATACACCAGCTATTGCAATAGAACGAGGGACTACCCCTCAACAGTGGCTGGTAAGTGAGCATGGATGATAGTTTCCTTTGTTTCACAGTTTGTTTCAACTGTGTGTGCCTGGTGAACATTACGGGTCCCCTTTTTGGTTTACTTTATCTATGTTCTTGTTAGGGATCCTATGAACTACTCACTGAGAATTGGGTAATCATTAATTGCAATTATATTTGAACATTAATGTTGTACTTTATCTATGTTCTTGTGTGGTCTGGCCTTGTTTTAAAATTGCGTCACAAACTACAAATCCCATGGAATACAAATCAGTTTATTTTTCTTAATTTGTGCTTGAAATTCATGCAGAGATATATGAGATGAAAATTATCCTGCCGTTCCTCCTAGTTTGTGTAGGCTATTTATTCATGGTTAGAAGGTATGTGTTAGGGACACACTAGAAATGTTCCTTTCCATATACAAGAAATCAAAATTAGAGGGTAACAAATTGGTGCACCATTTAGCACATAGTACTTGAAACTCCCCTATCACCATTTAGAGGGTAATTAAATATGATTTTCCCTTTCTGTTTGGGGGGATGCAGACAAGCATATAATCTATACAGAAAAATACCAATTATAAAGATCATAAATCCAAATTTTGTACCAAATACAAGTAATCAAATGGATACAAATGAAGTATTCATACAAACTAGGGATCCCTACAAACTGCAATTTACCCTTTACCTAAATACAAGTTACAATCAACCTATTTCTAAGTTGCTCCGTCGTTAGGGTTTTTCAAATCTAGCATCTCGACAGCATGAAAGAGATCATCAAACAACCTACAATTTTTCCCATGAGCTGTAATTACTCATTTTAAGTAACCTTTTAAATAATCCAATGAAGTACTTCAACTAGTTTCCATACCTAATGCCAGGGTCTGTGAGCTTTGACCCATCTCCTAGGAGCATTCCCCTTTCTCCATAGTTACAGCTCTGATCCCTATACCCTGAGAGCATTCCATTGTCTCTATCCATTCGAACATCCCGCATCTAGGATTATCCATCTGCAATAAAATTATATAAGATTTAGGATACCATTTCATATTACAACAACTGGCATTAAAAAACTAAGACTATATTAATACTCACAATGGTGGAATGTGAGCAACACTAGAAATCGTCCATTGTTTGTTGCCATTTTTGTCATTCTCACTCTACATTGCCCTACTCCACATGGACATTGCTTAAAATGCTCTACCCACATAACAAAGTCCTGACACCTTGGACAACTATAATATGCTCTCCCAATATTTTTACCCTTACTTGTTGTATGTGTGACACTTGTAGCATCACAAGTCTTACAAATCAAAACCATCATCTAAATAAAGTGCAATTTAATTAGTGAAAATCATACATCCTCCCAACTTCTAAATAGACATGTCTATAGATCTAAGTTGTGAAACAAAAACATACAAATGTACAGATAATCACGACTTTATGAAACAGCTTTCGAGCTATTACTAGTTTTGGACTTTTACATGTATTTTAATGTTCATCTTTACAGCAATGCATGTTCAAACTCTTACAACCATCAAACCAAAACCTGCAACATACAACATATGAAAACCCAATTTTCATATGTTGCAGGTTTTGGTTCAATGGTTGTAATCTTTCTTTTGAAAATTGGGAAAAATCTCTATATGAAAAATGGATTGGGACCAATTGGATTTTACTTGAAAATTTCCCTATAATCATAACAACATCAATTCACAACAATACATGAATAAATGACATACAAAAGCTATAAATGGTAAGACTAACACATTCCACAAGAAAGCTAAATGGATAACAAAAAGTTACCAAATCCACATGCAAATCACACATTCTCCCTCAAAAGAATACTGTACTGGAACTTTAATGGCTCATGGTTATAGGCGGTGGGGAGAGAATGGATTGTGGTTGACTGGTTGGTAACTGGTATGGAAGGAATTGATAAGTTGGGCTTGCAGTTTCAATATGAGGGAGAGGGAAAAGAGAGGGGAGAACGATGCGGGAGAGAGGAAGGAGAGGGGAAAGGGCATCACAATGAGGGACAGAGGAAGGACAAGGGAAAGGGGATCATGATGAGGGAGAGAGGAAGGATAGGGGAAAGGGGATCACGATGAGGGAGAGAGGAATGAAAGGGGAAATGGGAGAACAATAAGGGAGAGAGGAAAGATAGGGGAGAACAATACTAACCTTTTGCTAGAGATTTGATGTTGCAGCGAAGAGGAAGGAGATCGATAATCCCTATAAGACCCACACGCCACGAACCCGGTCTAACCTTATGTTTTCATGTCATAACCGGTCTTCCAATCGTAATAATCTCAAATGAACCAACCGAATGAGGAAACCACCAAGCCATGTAGGCAGACCAGTCAAAATAGTCAAACCAGTTAAATTTGTTTGTGTGGTCGATTATGTGGTCGATGAATTTTGAGACCGGTAAGTCAACTGATCAATCCCAAAGTTTGTGCGGTCGATTATTTTAGTTTATGTGGTCGACGGATTATGAGACCGGTGAGTCGATTGATCAATCTTAGAACCAATTCCGTATTTAGGAAACTTTCATAATTTGGAGAGATCTCTCACCTAATTGAGAAAGGACTCTATATGGAGGTTTCCTCTCTATATAGAGGATGTTCCTCTACCTTTTCTTACTCTTTTGGATCAATCTTAAACCCTAGAACTAAGAGAGAAAGAGATAGAGAGAGGGGGACGAGAAGGAGAAAGAGAAGGAGACTTGGAGAGAAAAAAATCTTGAAGAAAGGAGAAAGGGAATTGCAGATAGAGGAATTACCATTCAAACTTGAACCTACCGTGGCAAGGATCAACGGTAAGTACCTTGTCTCTATAAAATGATAGGTTACAATAGATTATGGATTTGAGACCATGATGCAAGGGAAGGTCAGATCTAAACCTATGTCAAATCAGATCTAATATGATGATTCTAATATAAATTCATTACATGGATTAGGGTTTTAATGGAATGATTTAAATAATGTGTAATGGCCATAGAATGACCTTAGGAGGAATCCCATGATTGAGCTAAGGAGTTGACTCAGAAGGAATCCAGACTAGAAGATAACTAGGACCAGGAAGTTATGTGGTCGGATCACTAGTTGTGTAAGACCCGCACGCCACGAACCTGGTCTGACCTTACGTTCTCTTGTCATGACATGTCTTCCTATCATAACCTGCTCAAGTGAATCAATTGTATGAAGAAACCACAAGATAAGATAAGCAACAAATCAATTTTAATTGGTGTGGTTGACTGATTAAGTTGTGTGGAAGCAACCAGTCAAAAACTAAAAACCAATAAATTTTGGACGTGTGGTGGCAGTTTTGAGGGATGTGATCGATACGTGTGGTTGTACATGAAACCACACAACATGAGACCACACGCATGAGACCACATGACGTGTGGTCGCATATTTTGGATGTGTGGTCGATGGATTCTGTGACCACACGTGCGACCACACGATGCTGAACCACTCTGTGTTTAGGAAACTTTCCTAATTTAAGGGGGACTCTTTCCTAATTGAAGTAGGACTCTATATGGAGATTTTTCTCTATATAATGGATGTTCCTTAACCTCTCTCACTCTTTTATAACCATCTCACTCTTTTAGAACCAAATTGAAACTCTAAACCTAAGAGAGATAGAGAGAAGAAGAGAAGAAGAAGAAGAAAAGGAGAGGAAAACTTGAGGAAGGTGTTACAGAGAAGAATTTCATCTCTACAGCAAGCTTAAGGTATGGACTTAACTCTATAGGGTAGATCAGATAGGATAGGCTCCTTCTATCAACTTTATGTATTGAATCTAATGTAACGATTTCAGTTATGGAACTTCTAAGAGAAACCATGAGGAAATAGGTTAGGGATAATGGTTAATGAAAAACTATAAAACAATGGACATAAGATAACCATAGGATGAGCCCAAGTGATGAGTTGAGGAATCGACTCAAGAAGAATTCGACTTGAAGATGAAAACTGACCAAACATCATGTGGTTGTAGCATGTGGTCAACCACAAGGTGGCTAGAGGATAAACCACAACTATTCAGGAAGCTCTTAGGAAAGGTGTGCTCGCAGGGTGTGGTCGCATAAAATGCGACCACAGGGTTCGACCACACAGTGTGTGGTCTCATATATTGCGACCACAGGTTCGACCACACGTGCGACCACACAATAACAGCAAGCATATTTTGAGACCACACAAGATTTTTGACTACTGTAACTTGGTAAACTTGAACCCTAACTTAAATACATTAATTTTTTAGGTTCCCAATAGATGCAAAGTGATTTCTAAAGCTTGGGAGAGGAACAAACATCAATCAATGGTGAGGATACAAGACCTAAACTAATTGGATAATAACAAACTGTTTATTTTATTGAGTCCAATGCCATGATTGATTCTATGCTTGTATGCTTGTAATATGCATCTCACATGTCATCTAATATTACTGTTACTACTGCTCATGCATATTTACTTCTGTCTATTTGCTACCATGTTGATTGATGATGCTAGGAATAGGCATGTGATTGTATGTGTGTGGTTGGTGTGTTGGATACGAGTAGAGCATCAGGGGGAGACGTGGCATTATGGTCTATGACCTGGTCACTAGACTCTAGTTCTATCTCTACTCAAGTCTTGCCCACTGACATTGTCGTATCACCATTACTTTAGTAGAACTATTACGTTGTAGGGCATCAGGGGAGGTGGTTTCAGACCGTGTGGTCTTTGACTCTGTCGTGGGACCTTAGCTCTATCTCTATAGACGTATTGAGGGATGCTGGGGTGAGGCCTTGGATACACTGGATGGCATTAAGATTGGTTAGTTATGAGCCTAGTTTGCAAGCCCTTGCCAATAGGGGCTTACGTGTTAGTATGCGTAGGGCATCAGGGAAAGTGTTGGCGGTGTTTGATTTGGACACTTTAGCTCTATCTCTATTCCATGGTGGGTGCATGTGAAACGGCAATGGAGTTTGATCCATTGGGTGGATTCACACACTCATGTATAGAGGTGCGGTGGCCACCAATCCTTTTTATAGCATATTACAAACTTTAAAACTAGACCAAAGATATGAATTGAATCCATGCATATGTTTGTTGTATTGTTTTATTTTCTCATTGAGCTAAGTTGTGAGCTCACCCCACGGTACCATTTTCTTTTAGTTTCTAATGATGCAGGTAATATCATTGAAGACTACACGAATGCACCAATGTATAGACACGTGGCGGTTATGGATGTACAAGTTGTGGATGATGAATATGACTTGTCAAGCGAGTGCTTCAACAATAATTACGCTTAGTGTTTAACTTTCGTATTTGGCATTTATAATAGTTTGATATATTTATGTTTTGATTACTCGGAGATAACTGGATTATTTAATTATTTATCATGTTAGACCTCAATTCATTTTAATAAGACTTCTGCTATTTACTTTATTATCTCTGATTAATGTAGAATGTGTTTTGGTTTAACATGGTTGGCATAGCCTATACGAGATCCTAGTTTGAATCGTTGGTTCTTATGATGGTTTATCACACCTTGTTAGTCCAGAAATGAGGTGTGACAAGTTGACTATGGTGCAACCAGTGAGTCATTCATGGACATTAGGGAAGTGTCCCAGGGTTTTATGGTCGCATCAGTGGTCGCATGATGCATGACCACAAAGTCGACCACACAATGACCGGTCGACATATATCAGAGACCACTGAATCGACTACAGAGTCGACCAGTCAATGACTGGAAGCATATTTTGGAGACCAGATTAGGTTTTCGACTACTGTAACTTGATGAAATCAAACCCTAATCTAAATTCATTAATTGTTTAGGTTTCTAATTAAACCGAGATAATTTTCAAGGCCTAGAAGAGGCATAAGCATTATTTACAGGTGAGGAAACAAAACCTAAGCTAATAGGCTAATAAAAAACTACCTTTACTTTTCTGTCAAACTGATATGATGCCATGCTTGTATGATTGTTTGTGCATCTTACATGTCATCCAATACTTGTTATATATATGTTCATGTATATTTTATTATTTTTCTTATTTGGTATGATGATGATGATAGGAATAGACATGTGCTTGTGTGTGTGGTCGATGTGTTGGATTGGGTAGAGTATCAGGGGGAATGTAACGGTATGTGATCCGTTAGGCTCTAGCCCTATCTCTATTATGTTCTTCACATTGACATCGTCGTATCGTCATTACCTTAGCGGATCTAGTACGCCATAGGATATCAAGGGAGGTGTACACGGTGTGTGACTGTAAGCTCTACCAATGAGCCTTAGCTCTATCTCTATGGGTGTATTGAGGGATGCTAGGGTATGGCCTTGGATACAAACCTTTGGTGACATCTAGGATTGGTTAGTCATGAACCCAGTTTGTAAGCCCTGGCCAGTAGGGTCTTACATACTAGTATGGGGTAGGGTATCAGGGGGGTTCTAGCGGTGTGTAATCTGAAAACTCTAGCTCTATCTCTATTCTGAAGTGAGTGATGTGGGACGACAGTGGTGTGTGATCCGTTATACATGCTCACACTTTCGTGCATGGAGGTGTGGTAGCCACATATCCTTATCATAGTACATTACAAACTCATACCAGATCCAAAGATATGAATTTAACTGCATGCATATGTTTGTTGCATTGTTTTGTTTTTTCACTGAGCTCATGTTAGAGAGCTGACCCTCGTGCATGTCATTCTTTTTAGTTTCTAATGACGTAGGTAATACCGTTGAAAACTTCTGTTATTTATTTTATTATCTCTAATTGTGTGGAATGTGTATGATTTAAATTGTTGGCATGGTTTTATGAGATCCTAGCGTGAACCGTTGGTTCTTATGACGGTTAATTTATACTTCTAGTTTATCTAGAATTGGGGTGTGACAATCCCAATCGCATACAGCTAACCCAAAAATTAGGGATTCGGTGAGATTAAATCTGATAAATGGTGTTATTTCCATTAAGATGTTATCTACATTAGAAAATCAAATAAGTAATTTTAACATGGGTTAACATTTCTCAGTTTAAAATGAGAAGGGTATAAACGTCAAGATAAAATTTTAACTCTTTTTTATCAATTAGTGGGGTGTGGTTGATGTTTTCTGAAACCATGGGGTGGTAAGTGATGTTTCTCAAAGTATTTGGGTAGTACATGATATTTTCCCAAATATTTGAGGGGTCCAAGATCCTTAATGTAGAACTTTGTATGAAGAAGTGTGGTAACGACGTTGATGTCATTTGCATTGGATTTAGTTATGATGATGTCATCTACATAAACCAGGATAAAGGTCAAATTGCCATGTTGATGCCTATAGAATAATGAATGATCGGCTTGTAATTGTTGGATGCCAAATTCTAGTAATGCTGTGGAGAATTTGGCAAACCAATTGCTAGAAGCCTGCTTGAGCCCATATAAGGACTTTAGTAGTTTGCAAACATTGGTCTCCCCCTTGCGACAATAACCTGATGGGGGTGTCATGTACACCTCATCATCGAACTCTCCGTGTAAAAAAGCATTATGAACATCGAGTTGTTGTAAAGGCCAACCACGTGCTATTGCAAGTGCAAGAACAACACAGACAATGACTAGTTTGACAATTGGTGCAAAGGTTTCGTTGTAGTTGATCCCTTCAATTTGATTGTATCCCTTGGCCACAAGGCGGGCCTTGTAGTGTTCAATGGTCCCATCAGAACAGCGTTTTATTTTGTACACCCATTTGGAACCAATTGGTTTCTTTCCGTGTGGTAATGAAATAAGGTACCAAGTTTTGTAGTTTGACAATGCCACAATTTCAGCTTGCATTGCATCACACCATTGTGGTAACTTCATACCCTCGGCAAAACTTGCAGATTCATGGGTTAGTAATAAAGAGGTAAGAAATGAGTGATGGGACAGAGAAAAAAGTGCATATGATATGTAATTTGCCATGGGATAATGCTTACCTAGACCATCGATGGAGGATGATTTTGAGGGCAAATAGCCTAGCATTTATAGTCCTTTAGGTAGCGAGGTTGTGAGGGATTGCAGGTTGTGCGGCGTAAGGATAGGGGTGGTAAAATGGGCTGGTTTGGTGGTGGTAGTGGGTTTGGAAGTAGGGTGGTAATAGGTGTTGGGTCGGTGTTTTGGGATTGAGTATTGGTTATAGGCATGGGAATTGGTGGTAATTCTGGTTGGATAATATTTTGTGGGGCAGGGGTAGGAGGGTGAGTTATAGTGGTTTATGAGTCGGGTTCATGGGGTGGTAATGGGAAAACTGGGTTGGCCATTGAGTTGGGTGATATGTGGTAAGGGAAAATGTTTTCATGAAATATGACATCCCTTGAGACATAAATTTGTCAGGTTATCATAGATCCGATATCCCTTTTGACCACAAGGATACCCAACAAATATACCTGGTGAGGCATGCTTATCAAATTTGTGATTTGTGGTGGGGTTATGGTCAAAGCATAAGCACCCAAAAACCTTGAGATGATTGAGAACTAGTAGTTTGTGGAAAAGAATATCAAAGGGGCTTTTTTTTTTTTTTTTTTTTTTTTTTGCAAGGAAGGATGTTGGTAATCGATTAATCAAATAAACTACAATTAAGATACATTCACCCCAAAATTCCAAAGGTAGGTTGGATTGAAAACGAATGGCACGAGCAATGTTGAGAAGGTGACGATGTTTGTGTTCCAAAACACCATTTTGTTATGGAGTGTGGATGCAACTCAATTGAGTGATGACCCTTTTGGATTGGAAAAAAGTTTGGTTGTCTTTGTTAAAAAATTCAAGCCCAATATAGGAGCAGACTTCGTGAATCCTTTTGCTAAACTAGTTTTGCACCATGGCAAAAAAATGAATGATGTGGATCGTAACTTCAAATTTATGATGCATCAAATAAAGTCATATGCCCCTAGAATAGTCATCGACAATTGTTAAAAAAATAGCGTACACCATGTATAGTTGGTATTTTATATGAGCCCCAAACATCCATATGAATGAGGTCAAAACAAGCTTTGGCGGATGTAGAACTATGTAGAAAAGGTAAGCTGGTTTACTTTGCGACAGTGCAAACCGTGCATTAGATTCTGGGTGAGTTTACTTAGTGATATTAAATTAAAACGGAATGATGGGACGTGCAAAACATTTGAGAGGGTAAGGTGTGGACCAATATGTGTAGTTCCAATATGAGCAATAGGGGCATGGGAACCAGCTGGGAGACAAATTGATGATGAAATGGGTGGTTTATGATAATGAGTGAGGATTTATGAAAATGAGTGAGGAGGTTTAAGTCGGAGACCATGTGATCCGTCATACCAGAATCGATTATCCTTGGAGTATGGGAAACTGGTAGCATAACTAATTGGTTTACCTTCAAATGTTGTCAAAAGATGAGCGTTACTAGTAGGAAGTAATGCCAATAATTGTTAGATCTTAGTAGAAGTGAGCTGGTCACCATTGTTGAGGACCGCATTTGCATGAGGTGCAGAAGGTGTGGATTTGTGGCAATTAACCCCTCGGATTAAATTGGAGCCACCACGAGAAGACCACCAAGTTGGGTATTCAATTTTCTTGTAGCAGCGAGAGTCTGAGTGTCCATCTATGTCATAAAGAGTGCAATGATAGTGGGGTTTATGGAGGGATGGAGCACACTGTTTGGTGGTGGTGGTGGTGGTGGTGATTGGGTTTTAAAGAGCCACTATGCTCGTGGAATGCTTGTAGATTGAGTTTAGGCTGATACCATGTTAACTCAAGAATTCTATAAGTTTTTGTTGTGTATTTCATCAATCTGAATGAACATATTTATATACAAAAGAATGGCAAATATCTTTTCTATGATCCAGTAGATTCAATCTTTGGGCTTATCTTGAGGCTAGAGATCTCTATCCTATGATCCATTGATTCAATCTTTAGGCTTATCTTTAGGTTAGAGAAATCTGTCCTATGATCCATTAGATTCAATCTCTAGGATTATCGTTAGGCTAGAGATCTCTATCAGTTACAATCCTCTGGATTGTAGAGAATGTACAAGGTACAGAGATAATGTACATATATGGGACCCATACCTTCTATATTCTCTACAATCCAAAGAATTGTAATTGATAGAGATCTCTAGCCTAAAGATAAGTCTAGAGATTGAATCTAATGGATTATAGGACAGATTTCTCTAATTTAAAGATAAGCCTAAAGATTGAATCTAATGGATCGTAAGACAGAGATCTCTAGCCTCAAGATAAGCCCAAAATTGAATCTACTAGATCATTGGAGAGATACTAGCCATTATTTTGTATATAAATATGTTCATTCAGATTGATGAAATATACAACAAAAACTCATAGAATTCTTGAGTTAACATTCAACTCTGTGGAGCTTTTGTTTTCTTTGTAGAAGCGGAAGAAAAAAGTGGTTCCTATGAAGGATCTATGGTCTCCTATATTATTTATCGTGATGTCTTGTATTTGTCGTGGGAGGAATTTCAGAGGTCAGTGCATAATTTAATGAATGCGGTGGAGAAGGGTATTTCGAACTTTGTCAATTCGAGCTCCTCGATGTAAAATTTTATCGTAAAATTTTATGTGTAATATTTTATATGTAAAAAAATTTCAAAATTTGTTTTTAGTAAATAAAAGAAAGACGAAGCTCCTTTTCCATCCCCCGTAAAGATCACTATATTTTATCTTTTGAAATAAACATTAATTTTTTTTTTTACATATAAAATGTTACATGTAAAATTTTACTTCTAAACAAATGAAACAATAGGATTTGGCAGTGGTTCATTGGTTTATGATGCTGATGATGGTTGGGAAACGTCATTTTGTGCTCCAGCTTCAGTGGGGCAGCTCTGCTCAGTCCTTGGAGGAAAATTAACTTGGACCGTTTCTTTAACGGCAACCCAGGGTCAGCAGGTGCTGGAGGAATGCTTTGGCTGATCATATGCGAGTAGGAACTAATTTCAAAGTAGAATTATGGCGGCTCTTCTTGGTCTTCTAGCTGCTTGTTATTTGGGCTTATCTCATGTTTAGCTTGAATTCGACCCTTCTGCATTGGTGGTGTGTCTCTTCACGATGAAGATTCTTTCGTTTGGTATGCAACTTTGGGCGAGCATGAGTGTTGATCTTGGGCTTCCATAGTGGCGAGTCACGCATTGCTTCCGTGAAATCAACATTTTTTCTGAATAGTTAAGTTTGGGGCTAGTGGTCAAAACTCAGTATCATGGACTAACTGTCCAGATTTTATTGCTAGGGAAATACTGTGGAATATCTTCGGATGTTCTCGGTTTAGATTCTATTAATCTTCTCATGCCCCTCATGTCGACATGAGGAAATCCAGTGACTATAGTTTGTTGTACCCAAATATCGATGTATTGGTATACGCACATAATGAATGACAGTCACTAGATTTTCTCATATTGGCATGAAAGGACATGAGAAGATTTATTTCCTTGAAGACCTTGTTTTTGATTGCTGAAGGTGAGATCTTTTGTTGTTGAGCATTTTATTGTTGTATTCTTAATTCTTTCCTTGTTTTAATAAATTTCTGATTTCTAAAACAAAAAAAAAAAAAAATAATTGATAGAAACATCCATTTCTCGTTTCATGTTTGTCAACATTTGTATATATTTGACAACAATGCATTCATATATAATATCATATGAAGGATTGATTTTTGTGCCACGTTGAACCACATTATCCCCTTTTATAATCTAGGTTGTATATGTGCAATTTGCATCGTATATATCGAAGTCTCCATTTCTGTAATTTCAATGGCTTCTGCTTGATTTTTTTTTATCATATTTGAAACGTATTCTTTTGGCGGCTTCAGCATAGTGGTAAGATTACTTTATCAAGTCTCATGCATTGGATACTCTTTTTATGTATGAGGACTGACCAAATACCGTCACTGTCATTGCATGTCTAAGAACTCACAGTCGATGGCGATGAATCCCAACACGTGTTGGTATATAACTGTTTCCAAAATATTCAATGGTTGAAAATAACATATCATTATTATTTTTTTTTTTACAAAAAGGTTTTTTTTTAAAATTTAGGGTCCATTTAATTTTCCAAATTCCAATATGTTGTTTTTTTAATGTAAAGGTAATTAAAGGGAGTTTTTATTATTTTTTATAATAATTACAGTACATGTTATCACATTATTATGTAACTAATTCAAATCATTTTGTATTATAAAAGAAAAATAAATTTTACATCATACAATTATCATTTCTAAATATATAAAAAAATTTAGATAGTTTATACAATTACGTTATATTACAATTATAAAAGTTTCTTTTTAAAGTTAAAAAGTTTCCCTTGCCTTCCCTTCCCTTCCCTTCAATATCCCTCGCAACCAAACAAAACGGTAGGGATTGAGATTACCTTCATCCATGTTAAAAAGAGAATCTCTTTTTCAATGGCCATTATTTTGCATGGATAAAACTCTAGCTAGTAACCATCAGGGAATTAAAAAACCCCTAAAAAAAAAAAAAAAAAAACCCCCCTTAATAAAAAAAAAAAAACACCCCAAAAAAAAAAAAAAAAAAAAACCCCCCCCAACCCCTTTTCAACAAAGAAAACCAAACATAAAAAAAAAACAAAAAAACCCAAAAAAAAAACACCCCCCCCCCCCCCCCCCCCCCCCCCCCCCCCTCCAGAGGATATTTTAAAAAAAAAAAAAAAAAAAAAAAAGGGGAGAAGAGGGCCCACCTTTTTTTTTTTTTTTTTTTTTTTTTTATTTTTTTTAATAATTTTTTTTTTATTTTTTTTAATTTTTTTTTTTTTTTTATTTAAAAATAGGGGGTTTTTATTAAATTTTTTTTTTTTTTTTTTTTTTTTTTATGGGGGGGGGGTTTTTTTTTGGTTTTTTGTTTCTGATTATACTTTGAGTTGGGTTTTGTGTTGTATAGGATGTTGATGTGGGAAGATGGATTTTTCCGTGGAGGAGTTCCGAGTGTACGGAAGATATAGATGGGGAGGTCTGATGCTCCTTTCTTTCACCACCGCTTGAAATAAGGGGGCGGTTACATCACTCTCTTCCCTTGGTTTCCTCTCACTAATGTTTTCTGGAGCTCGAAAACCTTCGCCATCGATGGGGCTATGTATTAGTTCCGCCATGGCCCATTCCACTTGTTGTAGCGGTCGTGTGGGTCCCTGCTGAAATATGTCTTGATAACATTGCATATACAAATAATCGGAGAGAAGAAGAAACTAGGAAGGAATTTGAGAAATGGGTACTGACCCCAATCAACAATTTGACATCGGGACGGCCAAACTCTGAACTGTTGCCTTGGGGTGATCGAGCAAGACATCTAGTATATCATTATTTGTTTGGAAGAAGAGGAAGTGAAGCTCGGAGTTCAATAGTCTTCTCTCACAAAGAGGTTTCGTGGTTTTTAAGAAGTAAGGGTATTTTCGTCTTAAAAAAATTAGCATCTGCCGTTATTTTTTTTTTTTTTTTTTTGTGGTAGAAAGGACATTTTAAACCTTTAACGTCAAAAGAGGGCACTTAGTTATGGTCATCGATCCATGGGTGAAGAATGAGTCAAGAATTCACCTATGGTGTAAAATATTCACCAATATGTACTGTTTAGTCTGTTCCATTCTTTTTTTTGGAACGACAACACAAATTTTTTTAGGAAATAAACAACTGTACTATTCATCATTGTTGAGGCCATATTTCGTCTTCCAATAGTTAGAGAACATGTGTCCTTAGGTGTCGACATATCGAGCACCTCCACGTGTCCTGGTTAGCTTGACCTGTTCTCCCATGCGAGATCGCGTTCACCACTGTTTACTAGTCGCGTCTTGCCGGTCCTCTTGGGCAAGACGATATTTACCATTTGCAAGTCGTGTCTCACCAGCTTGTCACCTAAATGATGGGACCTCCTGGTCGCTTGATAAATCTGTCATCACACGTGTTTACTTGTCTATAATTATGATGAGGTGTGCATGCGGGGATCTTTAACTGTTTTTGGAGTGGTTATTTCGGTGGTTATTAAGCTTGATGGTCATAAGGGACACGGCATTAATGTTAGCCTTTGGATCTTCATCCGACGGTCATGTGAGAACATCGTAGATGCTCCTGACGGTTAGGCTATTAAGCTAGAGGTTTGCTGGGAACTCTCTCTCTCTCAATCTATATAAGATGGTAATCGGGTAAGAGGTAAACGATTCGAAAACAACTGAACTCTTAGCTTCTAGCCATTCATTCTTTTCTTGAATTCTATTCATCCCCACACCCTCCAGGCTAACCATTCCGGTATAGCCTTGGGTTGTTTGCTTTATTACTGATTTTATCACGGACACCGACATTCTGATCCCGGTCCCATTAACTCTTTGTTTCTGTTTCATAAGATACGAAAGAGCTAATCGGATCAGTTTTTAGCAGCAACAGTTTGGCGCCCACCGTGGGGCCTTTCTTTTTGAACGTGAATTCAAGAATTATGTGCTCACACTTCTTGAACAATGGTACGAACTCGAAATCAACCCCCTGGGAATAACAATGATGGGAGCGACGACGTATCAGAGGAAGGACAACAACAGAACAATCCTCCTCAAGGAAATAATGGCATGAATTCCTCTACCGTTCGTGAGTCACCGTCCCCTATTCTTGAAAGTCACAGAATAGCGCCACAATACGTTACCATTGACCAGTTCATGGCAGAATTAGCAAGGCTGCTCAAGCCACCTCTGCCACCAACTCATCTATGATCCACCAGAGATCTAGCAAGATCCAAGACTCTGGCCCCAGGCCAAAACCTGTCAGTCAAAAAGATCCACCTAATTCAGAGGGAAGAAATGATGAACCAAGAGAAGAAGACTATCTGCTGGCGCAAGACTTAGATGTGGAAGAACTCATAGCTCCTCAAGATAAAGAAAAAGACAACGGCCAGAGGGACAGTCGGCAACCCAGCAATGAAATACAAGATCGAGTAAACGCTGCTCGAACGGAAATAATTGCTATCAGAAGTCGCATGGAGAAGCAGAGACGCATCGTCGAGAAAGAAACACCGACAGGCACCACGACAAAGTCTTTGGAACAACAGCTCCTCGCCATGCAAACCCGTATGGTAGAAATGGAGAAGAAACAGTCAACATCCGTAGCAGCCTTAAGAAAAAAAGAATACTGCGCCAACATGGCCTTCACCAAAGAAATAATGGATGTCCCTCAGCCAGAACACTTTTTTATACCGAAAGTAGACTTGTCCAATGGTACAACAGATCCTTAGTTGCACCTCAAAAACTTCTCAGCGTTAATGGTGTTGCACCGTTATGGCGACACAATTCTTTGTTGAGCCTTCCCGTCTACATTGCATGGAGCTAGGCGACTCTGGTTTAATAGCTTGCCAGCCAATTCAATTGAATCTTTTGATCAACTGAGTGATCGCTTCGTCAAACACTTCCAGACCCAGAAGCACCCAAGAAAACTTCAGCCAACCTTACAGCCAACCTTATCAATATAAAGCAAAGGCCAGAAGAAACCCTACACACGTACTTGTCAAGAATTAATCGTAAGGCCCTTGAAATCAAGAACATCTGTCACACCCCAATTCCGTACTATTCAGAATGGTGTGATGAACCGCTAATTAACCAACTATTCAACTAGGATCTCGAATAGGCTGTGTCTGTTTTCTTAAACCATACACATCCACGACAATAATTAGAGTAAATACACAATAGCGGAAGTCTATATACTAATGAACTGAGAGTCTAACAATTATAAAATAATAAATTATCTAATTATTCTCTATTGACTAAGACATAAAATAAAATATTTAATCAATTACATTGTCCGTATAAATTGAATAAAATTCTAATCGAAAACACAAGAGTTGCACTAGCATGACGAATCATGCGACTCCACCATAACTTCAGCGTCCATCGCCGCCGCATGTCCATACATAGAAGCATTCATATAGTCTTCAACCGTGGTACCTGCATCATCAAGTAAAAGCATTCGACGTCGAAAGGGTGAGCACACATCACGGCTCAGTGAGCAAACAAAACAATGCAACAAACATATGCATGCATTCAATTCATATCTTTGGTCTGGTTCATAAGTTTGCAATGTGCTATAGAAAGGTTCGGTGGCCACCTCGCCTCTATAAACAGGGTGTGTAAGCCCACCCAATGGATCAAACACCATTATCATCCACATCCACCCCACCATGGAATAGAGATAGAGCTAAAGTGCTTAGGACTGCACCGCATCACACTTCCTCTGATGCTCTACCCATACCAACACGTAAGCCCCTGTTGGCGAGGGCTTGCAAACTGGGCTTACAACTAACCAATCCTAATGTCAAACAGTGTATCTAAGGCCTCACCCTAGCATCCCTCAATACGTCCATAGAGATAGATCTAAGGCCCCCCGCAGAGTCAGAGACTACACGATCCGAGACCACCTCCCTTGATGCCCTACGACGTAATAATTCTGCTAAGGTAATGGCGATACGACAATGTCAGTAGACAAGACTTGAGTAGAGATAGGGCTATAGTTCTTATGACCGCACCGAATCACACTTCCCCTAATGCCCCACTTGCATCAAGTACACTAACCACACACAAACATTCACATGCATATTCCTAGCATCATCATCATTAACATGTTGTAAATAAACTGAATTAAATATGCATGAACAATAATAACAGGAATAGTAGATGACATGTGATATGCACATTACAATCATACAATCATACAATCATACATGGTATTGGACTCAATAAACAAAAAGCAGCTTATTATTAGCCAATTAGTTTAGGTTTTGTTTCCTCACCTTTGATTGAGTATAGATCCTCGTTCAAGCTTTATGAATCACCTTTAAATCACTAGAAAGGCCTAACAAGCCGATAGATTTTAATTAGAATTAATTCCAACAAATTTAGACTAGCTAAAATCATAGGATCGCAGGTAGGGCAACACCTAGGGACAGTTACCAATTGACCCTAGGGTGTAGGGTCAGACGTGGGGTCGGTTACCAATCGACCCTACGTGCGACCACACCCTCCATGGGACTTCCCAAGGGCATGTGGTAGATCCTGTGGTCTTGTAGGTCCATTCTAAGATTGTTATATGGCTCATAACTATGATTTTTACACACTTCCATCGCCTATGATGATTACTTCCCTGGATTCCTTTGGAACTTGTACATGGATGGATGATTTGGGTTTCTCTTAATCCTAACTTCTTCCTAATCTATTCTAGGCTCTTACTTTATGTAGGGACTTAGATTCATACCTGAAGTTAGCTGAGATTCAGAGGTTTCTCTGAACTTCCTCATCTTCTTTAGTCTTTTCTTCAATTTTTCTTCTCTTCTTCTTTTCCTTCTCTTTCTCTTTTCTCACTTTCAATTAGGGTTCTAAAAGGAGTGAAAGAGGCTAAGGGACGTCCTATTTATAGAGGAAAACCCTCCAAAATAAGTCCCACTAAGTTTAGAAAAGAACCCCTTGGAATTAGGAAAGTTTCTTAATTTACGGTTTTTGTCTATCATCGTAGGGTCGGACGTAGGGTCGCAGGATCCGTCGACCCTACGTTTTTCTAGTCATGCGACCCTACGACTAGAAAATCATAGGTTGGACTTCTGTTGAGGTGGGGCCGACCCTACCTATTTAGGCATGCGACCCTACCCTCACATTTACTATTTTTGGGTCAGACTCATACCTGGTCTTGTGATTTTCTTCACGCACTTGGTCCACTTGGCTCGACCATGATAGGTAGACCTGGTACATGGTGGTAAGACCGGTTAGTTTGATACGGGTGTTACAACTCCCCCTTCTTATTAAAAATTTTGTCCTCAAAATTTGTACATACCTTCTGAGTCGAAAAGGTGAGGATATTGCTTCCGCATAGCATTCTCTTCTTCCCATGTGATCTCTTCTATAGCTCGGTTTCTCCAGGTGACTTTAATGTAGTATATGTCACGGTTACGTAGACGTTGAACCTTTCGACTAGTGATTTTAGTTGGTGCTACTTCGAATGTCAAATCATCATTTAGATCTGGTGGATCTGCTGTCAAAACGTGCGTTGGATCTCTGACGTACTTCTTTATAAGGAGATATGAAATACATCATGCACACTTGACACAGATGGTGGTAGTGCTAACTGATAAGCCACTTTTCCACGTTTGGCTAGAATCTCATATGGCCTGACATATCTTGAACTTAGCTTCCCTTTCTGTCCGAATCGTTTTAAACCCCGCATAGGTGATACTTTCAAGAATACCTTATCACCTATGACAAATTCAAGGTCTCTTCGTCGAGTATCTGCATACTGTTTCTAATGATTCTGAGCTGTTCTAACTCTTTCCCTGATAATGTCGACTACTCGACAAGTCTCTTCAACAAATTCTGGTCCAACGATGCTACGTTCACCAACTTCATTCCAAAACAAAGGAGTTTGACACTTCCTCCCATACAGTGCTTCATAAGGTGACATCTGTATAGTAGCCTGATAACTGTTGTTATAAGCAAACTCGATCAATGGTAGCTTCTCATCCCATGATCCTTTGAAATCAATTACACAGGCTCGAAGCATGTCTTCTAAAATCTGAATGGTATGCTCCGACTGTCCGTCTGTCTGAGGATGGAATGCAGTACTGAATTTCAACGTTGTACCCATAGCCTTTTGCAATCCTTCTTAAAACTTTGAAGTAAAGCGTGGGTTTCTGTCGGACACAATACTTTCAGGTACACCATGTAATCTGACAATGTTATTCACATATAGCTTGGCTAACCTCTCTAGGGTATACTGTGGTTGTATTGCTATAAAACGAGCTATCTTAGTCAGACGATCTACAATCACCTAGACCGCGTCAACTACTACAGGAGTCAATGGTAACCCGGTGACGAAGTCCATAGTGATGCAGTCCCATTTCCATGCTGGTTCTGGCAGCGGCTGCAACAGTCCTGCAGGTCTTTGTCGTTCAGCCTTCACCCTCTGACAATTTAGGCATTGAGACACGAATTTAGCTACATCTGCTTTCATTCCTCTCCACCAATATAATTTCTTCAAATCATGATACATCTTTGTACTTTCAGGATGTACCGAATAGGTGGTGGTATGAGCTTCCTTCATTAGTCGGTGTCTAATGTCCAAATTTTCTGTTTCAGGAACACATATTCTTTCTTTGTACTTCAGTACCTTTTCATCATCTAAGGTGAACTCAGGAATAGTCCTACCTTTTTAGATGTCTTCTTGTACCGTTCTTAGATAAGGATCTGATCTAATAGCTGCTTTCACTTCATCAATTATATCAGGTACAATCTTCAATGTTGCGAACATATTTGAAAACCGATGAATAAACCCTTGGTTGGTTGATTCACCCGGTGCATCTATCACGAACTGTTCATTACCGTAATTGAACACTTTTCCTGTAATACACATTGCTGCAGTTGTGTTAACCTCTCCTTGAGATTTTATCATTGCTTTTCTGCTTAGCGCATCAGCAACTACATTAGCCTTTCCTGGATGATACTGGATATCACAATCATAATCCTTTAATAATTCCAGCCATCTTCTTTGTCGCATGTTCAACTCCTTCTGATTAAAAAGATAAGTGAGACTCTTATGATCTAATTTAATCTGAAATTTCTCTCCGTACAAGTAATGTCTCCATATCTTGACAGCATGTACTACTGCCGCTAATTCCAAGTCATGAGTGGGATAGTTCTTCTCATGTGTCTTCAGTTGTCTTGAGGCATACATAATTACTTGTTCTCCTTGTATAAGTACACATCCTAAACCCAAGCCCGACGCATCTGTATACAAGATAAATGGCTGTCCTGGAATAGGAATAGTCAAGATCAGAGCAAATATCAATCTAGCCTTCAATGTTTGGAAACTCTTCTCACATTTATCAGTCCAAACAAATGTTTTGCCCTTCTTAGTCAAACTGGTGAGAGGTACGGTAATTCTGGAGTAATCTTCCACGAATCGTCGATAATACCCAGCTAGACCTAGGAAACTTCTGATTTCTACAATACTCTTAGGTGCTTCCCATTTCACAATGGCTTTAATCTTGCTAGGGTCCAGTTTAATTCCTTTAGCAGATACAACATGGCCTAAGAAAGCGACCTCATTTAGCCAAAACTCACACTTTTTAAATTTGGCGTAAAGCTTTTCTTTTCTTAGTCGCTGCAGAGTGGCTCTTAGATTCATGACATGAGTTTCCTTGTCCTTGGAGTAGACCAATATACACAATGACTGACGTATCCAACATATCATGGAATACCCGATTCATGAGTTCCATAAAAGTTACGGGTGCGTTAGTCAATCCAAAAGTCATGACTAAAAATTCATAATGTCCATATCTTGTTCTGAATACTGTCTTTGGAATATCACCTTCCTTAATCTTCAACTGATGGTATCTTGACCGAAGATCAATCTTGGAGAACACCTTGGCACCTTGCAACTGATTGAACAAGTCATCGATCCGAGGCAATGGGTACCGATTCTTGATTGTCAGCTTATTCAGTTCTCGATAGTCTATACACAGTCGAACACTATCGTCCTTCTTCTTTACAAATAATACTGGCGCTCCCCATGGTGATATGCTAGGTCTGATGTAACCCTTATCCAGTAATTCCTGTAACTGTACTTTTAATTCCTTTAATTCAGTAGGAGCCATTTTATAAGGTGCTTTAGATACTGGTGCGGCTCCGGGTATCAGGTCTATAACGAACTCTGTCGCTCGGTCGGGTGGTAGTCCTGATAGTTCTTCAGGAAATACATCTGGAAAGTCACGCACCACATCAATATCCTCTATTCGTGGCACTTCCTTGGTGAGGTCGACCACTGATACTAAATACCCAACTCCTCCTTTCTCGAAGCATTTCCTAGCCTTTAATGTAGAGAGGATGAGTTTTTGTTTACGGGGAAGTTTGGTTCTCGTAAAACTAAACTCTGCTCCTTCCTTGTCTTTAAATGTCAGCTTCTTTTCTACGCATAATAGGTTTGCAGAATGCCGAGCTAACCAGTCCATTCCCAAGATGACATCAAAGTCTGCCATCTCAAGTTGAATCAAGGTTGCATCCAAAGTCTTCTCGTCAATAAGAACTGGACATGGTCCATAATCCTTTTCTAATTCTACTTCTAATCCCATAGGCGATCGTACAAGCAGTTTGTAGTCTAAAGATTTGAGGGGTAGATTCAGCTTCTTTCCAAATGACACAGATATAAAAGAATGAGTAGCTCCAGAATCAAAGAGTACTCTAGCGGGTATGCCATTAATACGTACGATACCTATGATTTGTTTTAATTTAGTCTACATGCTCACACAATGTAACACAAAATGAAAGGTTCAGGTCATACCTGTGACCACATCAGGCAATGCGATAGCATCCTCAGATGTAACAGCATAAACTCTTCCTTGCTGTAGCTGCTTCCTGGGCTTAGGACATTCTCTGGAATAATGTCCCACTTGATTGTAGTTACAGCATTTTACTCCTTCATTATTTTACTTTTGTTGCGGTTGAGCTGCTGGAGTAGTCTTGGCTGCAGCATTAAAGCCTTGAGTACGGAAGGGTTTCAATGTCCTTGTATTCCCTCCGTTGTATGAATTTCCGTTTGGCCTTTTATACCCCTATTTTGAGCAAAGTAGCTCTCCTTCTGGCTCGACTCTATTACTCGAGCAATCTGTACTGCTTCGTTGTAAACTTTCTTTTTCAAGCCCAGAACATGCTCACGGATGCTCCCCCTGAGTCCCATGACGAACCTTCGGGTCTTAGTATTTTCCTCTTGCATGCTTGCGGGTGCAAAGAAAAACAGCTCCTCATAACGCTGTTGGTATGCATCCACGGTCATTTGCCCCTGATATAAACTCAGGAACTCTCTCTCCATAGAATCTCTACAACTTCTAGGGAAATACTTCTCAATGAATGCCTCTTTATATATAGCCCAGGTCAATTGGGCATGCTTAGTTAACAGATAAGTCCGAGTGGACTTCCACCAATGGTGTGCATCGCCTTTCAGCATAAAGGTTACACACAGTACTTTCTCCTCTTCATTTACTGTCATCATCATAAAATTCCTTTCTATTTCATCAATCCAGTGTGCTGGCCACAAAGGATCTACTGGCTTACCATTATATTCTTTGGGCTTCATCTTCAAAAAATGCTCGATCAGTGGAGAGTGGTCCAGCTGATACGGAGCATAGGCCCCAATACATAGGTGGTTGATACTGGTAACTGCCTTGAGCTACCTCAGGATTCTGTACTTGGGCCTGCATGACTGGTGTTTGAGGTGCGTGGGGTACCGTGTTACTTCCCCCCGGTACTGTGCTGGCCTGCCCTGCTGGCATAGGTGTTGTATGGGCAGCTGGAAAGGCCATCCCTATAGCAACTTGCATATTGATTTGCACCTGCTGTATTTGCTGCAGCTGTTGTGCTAAGTTCATTACGGCTGTAGCCAAATCCGTAGGTGGGGCTGGCAAGTTTGTAGGAATTTCCTGGCCACTAGCTACTGGTGGTGTCGTATTCAGATTCTCTTATGCTTCAGGATTTACATGGCTGTCTTGCTCCACAGGTGGTGGTGGTGGAATTGGGTTACGATTTTGTCTGGTCACTCTTCGCTCAGCCATTTCCTGTTCTGGTGGTGGTAGTGTCTGTAAACAATCATAGCACATGTGAGGCAATCAATATAAGTTGTTCTCAGGTCAAAAATCCAACTAATCAATATAAATTTTAAAATTTTCAGATCATTCTGACAAAATACTGTATTTTCCATCATAGGGTCTATGGTAGGGTCGGTCCTTATGCACCGACCCTAGGGTATGCGACCCTGATAAACACTGTCAGCTTATCGAGAGCCTAGGATCGATGGTAGGGTCGGTATATGTCCGACCCATGGTTCTCTGTCAGATCACCGAGAGCCTAGGGTCGATGGTAGGGTCAGTAATTGTCCGACCCTAGGTCCGACCCCTGGTTCTCTGTCAGATCACCAGGAGGCTAGGGTCGATGGTAGGGTCTGACGTAGGGTCGCACATTTTGGTCTAATTCTGTGACCCTACGATCCAGAATCAGGTTTTTAAACCCGATTTTGGATTCATTTCCCGTTCTTTCTCCTTTCTTCCAACTCAGCCCATTTCCCTGAGTTGCGACAGTATCGACCCCTAGTGTTTGGTGATCTTTCCTACCATTTGCAACTTCTGCTCCTTCTCTAAAGGTATGCTCTCTACTGTTTCTGCATTTTTAAGCTTTCTAAACTAGGTTTTTGTCTATTTACAACGTTTTCTTCAAATTAAACTTTTACTATCCGTAAAAATTTAATTTTTATTGGGGGCTTTTGCTATTGGTCACCAATGGATGAAAGCCCTAAAAAATATTCGAGTTTCATCGGTTGGTTATCGAGAAACTTGAAATTTTCCATTTTTGACCTAATTTTCGAGATTTTTTGAATTTATTGAAATTTCTTCAAATTTGATATTTCTAAATTAAATTTCCAACTGTATGAGCCTTGCAGGATGGTTTAGAACCTATGTAAGTCCTCCTGCCCAAGTGTTTGGGTGAAAAGTGAGGCTTTTGACCAATTTATGCCGTTATAATGCTAAAATTTTTGGGTTTATTGATCTATTATTTGTTTTTCTTTGTTTTGGCAGATAATATGGCTCGTACCAAGGTTCCTAGGGCTCATGAACCAGTTCGTTTCCGCTCTAACGAGGCTGAAGCTTAGTATGCTCGCTATGAGCATAAGAAAGTAGAGGGGGCTCGCTGTGTGGACTTGGCTAGTGTAGCCTTGTTCAACGTGGAGGGGGCGTTTGGTGACATGGGCTGGCTCCCTGTGATTACCTGTGATGCTTGTACCCATCCGGATTTGGTGAGATAGTTCTATTGCAATCTCCAGGTAGTGGGGGATTGCAATGACACAGAGAGGGGTAGGGAGCTCAGGATCACGAGCTACGTCAAAGGGGTAGAGGTTTCCTTTGACTGCCAGCAGTTGGCGGATCTTTTGGGCATATCAAATGACGGCCCTTTGGTGTACTGTGCTCCCAGGGAGCCCTAATTTCTTTCCTTGGAGATGCGTGCTGAGATTGATAGTCAGCTTATCAGAGATGATCGTTGGGAGATGAAAGCGATCAACCTACGTCCAGAGCCTCGGGTGTACTGCAAGATCATCCAGCACAACCTGATACCCCAGAGTGGACACTATGAGAGGATCTCCCAATCGACCCAGTATGTCCTCTACTGCATTTGCACTAGGCAGCCTGTCTGCCTACCTTACATTATCCTGAGGACGATGATCCGTGCTACGCTTCCTGGTCAGATAGGAAACCTGTCCTATGGACGTCTGATGACTACTCTGCTCACCCGCCTAGACATTGATTTATTGGATGAGAGGATTCAGGAGAAGACCTTCTCATCGGTTCTGGACTGGGAGGCCATCTGTAGGATAGGTATGCGGGATGCTCAGGTCAGTGATGATGAGAGGAACACTCTGGTGCGTCCTCGTACTCGGGTAGAGGTAGTAGACGCTGAGGCGGCAGCAGCAGCAGCAGTCGGAGCAGGGGTTAACGGGGGTGATGCTGAGGATGAGGATCGCATGTACATGGATGTAGACACTATACCTCCTCCATCACCTCCACATTCTACTGGAGCTGGTCCATCTCGGGCTCCTTCACACATGGCTGGTCCTTCACACCCACCATCTGATGATATGATGGGATTACTGCGTGAGATCAGAGAGGCTCAGCACGTAACGGACTTGAGAGTGGGAAAGCTTCTAGATGCTCAGCACACGACAGATAGGAGAGTGGGCGAGCTTCTGGATGCTCAGCGTGCGTTTGATCAGCGGATGGCCGAGTTGATAGCTAGTCTCTAGATGACCCAGACTCAGGTAGCCTGATTGACTAAAGTATATGCTGAGGACTATGACAGAGATCGCGAGGTGCCTCCTCCTCCATCACCTCCAGCTCCATGATGTATATTTTCTTTTTATCTTTTTCTTTTGTACTACAGAGTAATTGTCTGGGTTGTGGACTGTACTCTGCTTTGGATATGTATAAACGTACTTTTTATTTGATGTACATAAAACTTGTTTCTCCTTTTTATATATGCATTATTCCCTTTCTTAATTTTTATCTCAAACAACACAGGTTCTTATAGTGTGTTCTTATTAAAGCTTTTAAATTTTATCCTAACTCAGTTCACGAACCTTTATGGAAATATACTGGTTTAATAGACATGGCCTGAGAGCTCTGATACCAAGTTGTTACATCTCAATTTCATACTATTCAGAATGGTGTGATGAACCGCTAATTAACCAATGGTTCAACCAGGATCTTGAATAAGCTGTGTCCATTTGCTTAAACCATACACATCCACGACAATAATCAGAGTAAATACACAATAGCAGAAGTCTTTATACTAATAAACTGAGAGTCTAACAATTATAAAATAATAAATTATCCAATTATTCTCCATTCACTAAGACATAAAATAAAATATTTAATCAATTACATCGTCTGTATAAATTGAATAAAATTCTAATCGAAAACACAAGAGTTGCACTTGCATAACGAATCATGCGACTCCACCAAATCTTCAGCGTCCATGGCCGCTGCATGTCCATACATAGGAGCATTCATATAGTCTTCAATCGTGGTACCTGCATCATCAAGTAAAAGCATTCAACGTTGAAAGGGTGAGCACACATCACAGCTCAATGAGCAAACAAAACAATGCAACAAACATATGCATGCATTCAATTCATATCTTTGGTTTTGTTCATAAGTTTGCAATGTGCTATAGAAAGGTTCGGTGGGCGCCTCTCCTCTATACACAGGGTGTGTAAGCCCACCCAATGGATCAAACACCATTGTCTTCCACATCCACCCCACCATGGAATAGAGATAGAGCTAAAGTGCTTAGGACCGCACCGCATCACACTTCCCCTGATGCTCTACCCATACCAACACGTAAGCCCCTGTTGACGAGGGCTTGTAAACTGGGCTCGCAACTAACCAATCCTAATGTCAAACAGTGTATCCAAGGCCTCACCCCAGCATCCCTCAATACGTCCATAGAGATAGAGCCTAAGGCCCCCTGGTAGAGTCAGAGACTACACGGTCCGAGACCACCTCCCCTGATGCCCTTCGACGTAATGGTTCTACTAAGGTAATGATGATACGACGATGTCAGTAGACAAGACTTGAGTAGAGATAGGGCTAAAGTGTTTAGGACCGCACCGCATCACACTTCTCCTGATGCCCCACTCGCATCAAGTACACTAACCACATACAAACATTCACATGCCTATTCCTAGCATCATCATCATCAACATGTTGTAAATAAACTGAATTAAATATGCATGAACAGTAATAATAGGAAGAGTAGATGACATGTGATATGCACATTACAATCATACAATCATAGAATCATACATGGTATTGGACTCAATAAACGAAAATAGTTTATTATTAGCCAATTAGTTTAGGTCTTGTTCCCTCACCTTTGATTGAGTGTAGATCCTCGTTCAAGCTTTATGAATCACCTTTAAATCACTAGAAATGCCTAACAAGTCAATAGATTTTAATTAGAATTAATTCCAATAAATTTAGACTAGCTGAAATCATAGGGTCGCAGGTAGGGCAGCACCTAGGGTCGGTTACCAATCGACCCTAGGGTGTAGGGTCGGACGTGGGGTTGATTACCAATCGACCCTACGTGCGACCACACCCTCCCTGGGACTTCCCGAGGGCATGTGGTCGATCCTGTGGTCTTGTAGGTCCATTCTAAGATTGTTCTATGGCTCATAACTATGATTTTTACACACATCCATTGCCTATGATGATTACTTCCATGGATTCCTTTGGAACTTGTCCATGGATGGATGATTTGGGTTTCTCTTAATCCTAACTTCTTCCTAATTTATTCTAGGCTCTTACTTTATGTAGGGACTTAGATTCATACCTGAAGTTGGCTGAGATTCAGAGGTTTCTCTGAACTTCCTCCTCTTCCTTAGTTTTTTCTTCAATTTTCCTTCTCTTCTTCTTTTCCTTCTCTTTCTCTTTTCTTACTTTCAATTAGGGTTCTAAAAGGAGTGAAAGAGGCTAAGGGATGTCCTATTTATAGAGAACACCCCTCCAAAATAGTCCCATTGAGTTTAGGAATGAACCCCTTGGAATTAGGAAAGTTTCCTAATTTACGGATTCTGTCTGTCTTCGTAGAGTCGGACATAGGGTCACAGGATCCGTCGACCCTACGTTTTTCTAGTCCTGTGACCCTACGACTAGAAAATTATAGGTTGGACTTCTGTTGAGGTGGGGTTGACCCTACCTGTTTAGGTATGCGATCCTACCCTCACATTTACTGTTTTTGGGTCAGACTCATACCTGGTCTTGCGATTTTCTTCACGCACTTGGTCCACTTGCGTTGACCATTATAGGTAGACCTGGTACAAGATGGTAAGACCGGTTAGTTTGATATGGGTCTTACAACATCAGCTCGGAAGTAAAAATGACGGCACTACAAGGAGGCATCAAAGACAAAGATTTGCTGAAATCAATCTACAAAAGGCCACCTCTGTCTTATGCCGAATTGATGAACAGGGCCGAGAAGTATGCAGCGATGAATGAGGCTCTCCTCCTCACTCACCCCAAGTCAGGGGAAAAAAGGAGAAGTGAGATGGAAGTCGTCAACAAGTTACCGAGCGAGACATCCAAGAAATAGAAAATTGGAAAGATCGGGTTTCCCAGCAAGCAGGTCGCCAGAGTCGACTTTAACTAGCATCAATTTACCAGGTTGATTGTACCCTTGTCGCAACTCCTACACAATCTCAAGGGCACACAATATGAGCTATCCCATCCGCCACCAATGAAGCCAGACCCGAGGAGAGAAAGGTCAAGGAAGTACTGTCACTATCATCGCAAGAATGGCCATGATACTGATAAGTGTCGCACGTTAAGATACGCAATTGAAGATCTGATTAAACGGGGCCACATCCGAGAATATGTGGAAAAGTCCGCAACTGCTGACAACAAGGACAAAGGTAAACAACCTATTGAGCAAGAAGACAATACAGAGTCGCGACGTCCTTGCCGTAATAGGGAAGAGTTCCAAGATGACGACTCAGACTCTCCACTTTTAAACAAGATCGGAGACCCTCGTGGTCGTATCGGCATCATCACAAAGACGATTTCCTCTTCTCGTCAGAATACGCGACATCGCCAGACCTTATCACTGAGGACCAGAGAGATACACTCTCGATGTTGCTGGCGCAGGTCGCAAATAGACCTTTAGCTAATGAAGTCAGTGGCAGGCCTAATATAGTGACTCGACCATTTTACCCTACAGCATGAAAATCAAACAAAAGAGGTAAAGTTTGCAGTCCAAAATAAGTCGGAGCAAACCCCGAGTCCATCAAAGAATAGAGTTGGAACCCCACAAAAGAATACCTGCCATTCCCTGCAACAACGTAAATATATAGGATGGCAATACTATGGATCACAGTCAACACGTTATTCTGGGGCGATTATAGGGGGACCCGCAGTTGGCAACACATCCAAGAATAGCAGAAGGTCATATGCAAGGCAGGAATGCCAATCAGTAAGCTCCTCCACGCCTTATAAATATGGCCATAGCATAACCTTTTCTGACGAAGACCTCACCGGCGTTGAACTACCCCATGAAAACGCCATTGTGATCTCCATGGTGATCGCTAAACTCAATGACATGGAAAGGGTACTTGTGGACACGGGAAGCTCGATAGATATATTATTCTTCCACACCTTCAAAGCAATGCGCTTGGATGAAAGGCGACTTACTCTAATAAAATTCTCATTTATCAGCTTCTCTAGCGACATCGTCAAAGTCAAAGGTGCAATAATCCTAGAAACAAGGGTCGGAACCAAACCCAAAAGGACCGTGCTCTCTCTCTCTCCTACCTGGTAGTAGACATCCCTTCCAGCTATAATGTCATCCTAGACAGACCAAGTCTTAATCTTCTTCGAATATGTATCTCAACCTACTATTGACTGTAAAATTTCCAACTACACAAGGTTGCTGCAAGGCATACCAAAAGCTATCTCGCAGCTGTTATGCAATGGATTTGGATGCCAATGACGACAAACTCATAGGCCCTATTCAAATTAAAGATATGCGAGATGACTCGGAACAGCACTGTGGGTCCCCAGCAGAGGACCTAATACATGTCCAGTTTTTGAGGAGGATCCAGAAAGGTATTTTCAAATCGGGTCATCATTACCCAAGGAAGAGCGAGACGAAATCATTGCCTTCCTCTGAGAAAATCTTGATGTATTTACTTGGACAGCGTCGGAGATGCCAGGCATCCCCAGAGAGATCATGGAACACCACCTGACGATCGATCCCTAATTTAAGCCGGTTCAGCAAAAGAAGTGCAACTTCACGCCGGAGAGAGAAACCGCAATTAAAGTTGGAGTCGACAAGCTTCTTGCTGCAGGGTTATCCAATGTTGTAATGGTAAATAAAGCCAATGGTAATTGACGCATCTGTATAGATTACTCAAACCTCAATAAAGCATGCCCTAAAGACTACTACCCTCTTCCTAAGATTGACAGATTAATTGACGCCACTACCGGTCACAACATGCTTTCATTCTTGGATGCTTATTGAAGCTATAACCAAATCAAAATGTATCAACATGATGAGATTAACAATACTTTCATTACAACCAATGGACTCTACTATTATAATGCGATGCCTTTCGACCAAAAAAACGCTGGTGCCACATATCAGCGTCTGGTCAACAAGGTATTCAAGCAACAAATTGGCAGGATCATGGAAGTATATGTTGATGAATTCCTGGTTAAAAGCAAGGAAATCACCCAACATATTGGTGACTTGAAGGAAGCATTCGCTGTGTGAAGGAAACATCAAATGAAGCTCAACCCAACCAAGTGTGCCTTTGGGGTTGCATCTGGAAAATTTTTGGGGTTCATGGTATCAAACAGAGGCATCGAAGCAAATCCCCCAAAGATCGAAGCTATAATGGGTATGTCACCTCCAACAAAACCAAAACAAGTTCAAGAGTTAACAGGATGGATAGCAGCCTTGGGTAGATTCATATTCAGGTCAGCAGACAGCTGTCGACCATTCTTTAAAACCCTGAAGAGAGCTAAGAGATTTGAATGGACCGATGAATGCCAGAAATCCTTCAACGACTTGAAAGCTTTCTTAACAACACCTCCTCTGCTCACCTACCCAGAAGTCGGGGATCAACTGCAACTCTATCTTTCTACCTCGCCCGAGACTATTAGTTTAGTCCTAATAAAAGAGATTGAAAAAGCCTAGCGACCAGTGTATTACGTCAGTAAGTACTGCTGGATGCCGAAACAAGATACATGCCGGTAGAAAAACTGGCATTGGCACTGGTCACTTCTTCTTGCAAGCTAAGGCCTTACTTTCAGGCGCACACAATCTCGATATTGACTAATAAACCTTTGAAGAAAATACTTGCATGTTCTGACATATCAGGGAGACTAGTAAACTGGACAATCGAGTTAGGCAAATTTGACATTCAATTTCAGTCACGTACGACAAGCACAAGTGCTCATAGACTTTCTTCTTGAAATGTTGACTGATGACAGTGACGAAATAGACAGAACCCTGGAACAAGAGACCTGCGAGCAGAAAATAAAAAGACAAAAGCAAGAACCATCACCAGTATGGACTTTGTTCGTGGATGGATCTTCGAACGACCAACATTCAGTTGCTGAAATTATCCTAACAAGCCCAGAAAACTTCAGAGTATAAGTCGCTCTTCGGTTTGACTTCCACACGACTAATAACACTGCCGAATACATGAAGCCTTGTTGGTAGGACTCAGGTTGGCATGATTCCTTATGGTACGGAAACTTGACATCTACAGTGACTCACAAGTCATGGTCAGATAGATTAATGGCGAATATGAGGCAAAACAGCCTCGCATGCTAGAGTACCTCACCAAAGAATAATCAGAACTCGCCAAATTTGAAGCATATCAAATCAGTAACGTGGACCGCGACAACAACACTGAAGCCGATGCCCTCTCATTGCTAATGGACGAAGACTTGTCTAGAATAAATTCGTCAGTCTACATCGACATCCTGAAAAAACCAAGTATCGGTGACATAATGGAGATCCAACAAGTCAGTTGCGAGGCAACATGGATCGACCCAATAAAAAATTACATCAAAAGTAGCGAATTACCTGAAGATCAGCTATAACGCCTACGAGTTCAAGCAAAATTTCTAGGATATACTGTTCTCGATGGAAAGTTGTATAGAAAGTCCTTCACTCGTCCTTTCCTGCTATGCCTCAAACCAACTGAAGCAAAAGATGTCATGTGGGAGGTACATGCCGGCATATGCGGTAGTCACCTCGCAGGATGCACTCTCTACCAGTGACTTTTACGACAAGGCTTATTATTGGCCAACCATGTTCACAGACTGCATAGATTTCACCACTAAGTGCAAATCATGCCAGCAACATGCCATAGTTAGCCACCTCCCAGCAAATGAACTAGAGTCCGTCACGAGCCCACTACCTTTTGCTATGTGGGGAATCAATATTGTGGGACCTATGCCTAGAAAAAAGGGAACGAAAAAATTCCTCATTGTGGCCGTTGACTATTTTTCAAAATGGGCAGAAGCAGAAGCTGTGATGACCACTGAAGCTGCAAAACTGGAGACTATCACCAGACAGAACATAATATACCGATACAGCATTCCACGAGTCATCGTTACCAACAATGGACCATAATTTGTCAGCCAACAGTACCAAAGCTTTATCAAAGGATTTAATATCCAGCAACGCTTTGCTTCGATATATCATCCCGAAGCCGCGGGGCAAGTCGAGGCCACCAACAAGACAATTTCTCATGGCATCCCCCGGTGACTTGGCCAGGCCAAGGGAAAATGGGCCGATGAGCTCCCAAGTGTCCTTTGGTCCTACAGAACTAGCAGAACGCCCACCGGCGAAACTCCTTTCATGTTGGTCTATGGGGCTGAGGCAGTTATTCCTGTTGAAGCCACTCATCCTACCATCAGGATTACCAACTATGATGAAATGCTCAACGCAGAAGGACTTAGGAATAATTTGGACCTCATGGAAGAGACCCGCGACAAAACACAACTTAAGATATTGGCATATCAACAAAGGGTGGGGTGGGTTAGAGTGCAGAATTTCAAAGTCGTCGACTTAGTACTACGCCGTACAGTAGTCTCAAAGCGCACACAGCTAGGCAAACTTATGCCGACATGGGAAGGACCATAGAGAATAATTCAAGTAACATGGCCAGGCACCTACTATCTCGAAACAATGAAAGAAAAGTATATTGAGAAGCCCTGGCACAGTAAGAACTTTACCAATAATGTAATACAACTCTACTCATGATAATGAATGTTTTTACATTACGCATCCACTCGCCTACTATAATCTATAGTAACCTTTCGGCACAGTTCAAACTTATGTCTATTTGTGGATCTCTCAAACTACAACAAAACTAAGTTGACATATCCCCAAAGCACATACAATGCGACTTGGCACCCCACCACACTCCCTCACAATTTACGGGAACATACAGGATATCAAGTCGCCAAACACGCCCCGGCTGATCGTGTCATTATTCATCATCCCAGGGCACTGTTACATAGATTTCTTTACACAACATGTTGCAACAATTTATGGACTCGCACATGGGGTTCACACTCCCAAGTTCATACCATAGGCAGCAAGGAATCAAAAAGCAAAAGACAAGTTCTTATATAAATGCTTATCAAAGCACATTCTTTATTGCCGGGCAAAATACGAAATGTTTGAATTATAGATCAGTTCCTACTAGTGTACAACATACCCCACTACGAAATTGCGGGGTCCAACACTCCTAAGTAATCATACAACAAGCTTACATAGACTTGCTGAACGTCAATTTGTGCATAGGTTCCCTTAGCTTCTCCACGCTCACCAATAAATTGTTTGTAGCAACCATCGCCTCGTATCGGCCAGCAGCACTTTGCTGCGAACAAGGTTGCATACAATGTGTCAAACGAAGGGTACGGACTTTGGTAATACCTACCCTTACGTTTCTTCTCGCCCGTCAACTCGGCAACCCTCTCCTCAGCCTTGGTAAGTTTCTCCGCGAGATTACCCACTCTCGCCTCAACTGTGACTCGCAAGTGATGATCCTCATTGCTCTTATTTCCCCACCAAATCACTTATTTTCTTAATTGAACGAGTCCCTGATAGTCCATCGTGTGCAGCCTACGAGCTACAATACTTCGCCCTTCCGCCTTAGCATCCCTCTCTTGTCAATTGTGCAGTAATCTCTGCCAACTCGCCTCCTGCCTCCCCCAATGTTCATTTAACGCATCCTCCAATTGGTCATACACAGCACCAAAGTTGAGACTGTCGACACGCAGCGAGTTGAGATCCCGCTCCACCTTCACTACTCAGGTCAAAAGGGCATCTCGCTCCGCCGTAAGACTCCGAATCTAAATCGCAAGTACACGCCCAGAACTAGGAGGGGCTAACGTTCATAACAACTCAATGGAAGAAAGTTCCCCTCCACGATATACCTAATACAAACAAAGCGATTATCAATTAGAAGTCCAACGCATAAAAGAAACTACTCATGGGACACTTGGAGATAAACAAAATATGTTTATTTCAAACATATGATTACAGGAAGTCATAAGTGCTGAATCTAGCATGCTAAAAACAAAAACAAAAAAAAAAAAGAAGAAGAGAGTGGACTGATGATTAAGGGCCTTCAGGGATTTTTTCTTTCGACCTCTATCGCCATCCCGCGATATTGGTCTGGTGCAACGGCTCCCTGATCTGATGGCGCGGAAGAAGAAGATCGCTCTTTAGGAATAATTGTAAGGATTGGAGATACTGCTTTAAGAGGAGAGCTGGGTCCCAAATCGCGTACCGAACCACCCACGACTTCATTCTGTTCGCCACCAGCCGCTACCTCCAATCCATCTCCCTCTTCGCCGCCACCTTCCTCCTCCTTGCCTTCTTCCTCTTCAGCGTCCTCTAGTATTGGCTTTGGAGAGATTAGAGCATCGATGGGGAGAGGGTACGTAGAGAAGTTGGCTTGCAGTTGGTTCTTTTCTCGAAAAAACTTCTCCAAATTCCTCGCTCCATCCATAAAATGTTCGGCACCCCACCGAAGCCGGAACCCTTACATAGCAGGGTCTTCAGCAACGTACACTTCAAGGTCTTTCGACTTTTTAAAGTTTCTCACTGCTTTCTTCATGCGGTCGAAGATCCCCGCCTCTAGCTCATCCTTATTGCTGAGCACATCTTGCACCTAGGCCACCAGATTCCCTCACTTTCTCGTAAGGACCTCCATCTGCAAGGCTAGCAGTTCGAATTTCACCTTCTCTACGGTATGGGCATCCTCCAGACGCTTCTTCTTAGTAGTAGCATCGTCTTTCTCGGCTTGAAGATTTTCCTCCAGCCTCTCTTTCTTCGTGCTGTAGCGAACTCGCAAGGTATCTATTTCCTATTTCAAACTGTCGCGTTCTACCGTTAGACTCTCGTTTGCCACAAAGAACACACGCCTCGCCTCGATGGCGCTATCCCGAGTCCTTTCGGCCGAACGAGCAGGCTCTACGGCGTTCTCCCTCTCCAGGGCTAACCGATGGGCCTCGGTGTTGGCATTCTCTTTGCCCTACCTCAATGCCTTGATGGCGTGGGCACTTTGTAAAGTCACGACAAACCAAGTGTTAGAATTAAATGATAACCAACACAGTAGGGAATGGCAAACTATCGTGATTGTAACTTACCCGAACAATGTCGGTCTCCAAAATGCGGTAAAGCTCTACCCGCTCAGACCGCAAGTAAAAATCTTCAACTGATGGGAAGTAGATCCTGGCCACTAACTGCCACGCCACTTCTGGGTCAAGGGGGTTGGAATCCTTCCCTATCATCCAATGGGGCCAGTAAGCCCCACCTGGGCAAGGCAAAACCTGCTGGGACTTACCCCCTGGTCGACGCACTTCTGATGATCCTGCTGAGGGCGATTGAGCAGGAGACTCCATGATTCGCTTGCTCCCCGGTACTGGAATCTCTTCCCTTTCTCGTTGGGTTTGCACTGTGCTGGACCAGATCTGACAACACATCGCCTTGAGGTAGTATTCCTTCACTAGCTCTATCTCCTGGGATTGCGGGGGGTGGGATTTCCACCAAGTCCTCTTGCTCGTTGGCTAGATTCTCGCCCTTGGAAGCAGCCTCACCTATGGTCTCGCGACTTGTAGACAATTTGGCCATTCCCTCCATGGTTGTCTCAGAGCCCCGTCTGGCTGCCGAAGACTTGCTCATGGTCAGTTTTGTTACCCGTGCTTTCTTTACTCCCTTGCTTATTCTGATGGCCGGCCTCTTTCTTTGCTTTGGGCCTTGGCTCTGTGCCACAAGCATGCTCGCAATCTCGCTAGGGTCTAGCCCTTTTCTAACCACTGCAAGGACAAAGAAAATATTATATTAGTCTAATAGCGATGAGGAAAGTACAACCTGGTAATAGGGGCAAGACCTACCAGAGCCTTTATTCTCGCTCTCATCTACCAATCTGTCGGGACCTGATAGGTGGTCTTGCGAAAACCCAGGGATCCGGGAAGGATCCTTTCTTCATCACTATCATCAGGGTCGTTCAAGTCAAGTTTCATGAGATGAGAATAGGGGATGGGTCGTAAGTTCTCATCATAATACGGCTCTCTTTCTCTTCGCTGGTTAGGATCGGTAGAGTATTTTTGTCGTTGATCTTAGGAAGACGCCATACGTTGGCAGGCGATATGGGTTTTCCATTTCCTACTAAGAAAGAAGACTTTTGTTTGCTAGTTATGGACCTTGTTTTGTGTGCTCCCGACTTTAGGCGCTCCCGACCTCGCTTTAAAGAAATACCAACCCGTAGGGGCTGGCTTTTTGGTTCATCCTTGTTCAAAACAAAAAGGCTTCGAAATAGCGGCATTGTCACCTGCCTCTTGAGAGCCCCGAGCATAACTTTAAAATATATGACTGACGTCCAAGAATTGGCATGCAAATCTAGGTCATAGTAGGCTAGGATGTCTCTCGCCTCTCTCGAGATAGGGATTTTATACCCAAAATGGAAAGTCTGTTCTTGAACCCCGCATCTGCGACATTCAAGGTCGGAGGGATGGGTGTAGTCTCTCTACGGGACTGCATTTTTGTTTCTACAACTACGAGGTTTGCTATCCTAGGAAGGTAGGTGCCTGAACCTTCAAAACAAAAGGAAAAAATGCCCGAAAAAACCAAAATATGAAGGAGAGGAGGCAGAACTTACTGCTTAGTGCTAATCTAAGGAATAGGTTCTCTGGAATCAACGAAGATGACAAGAGTGGGAGGATGCGATGCCTTCAGATAGTCTTTTGTGGGAGTGCAAAAGTCAAAGGAATAGGAGAAGTTTTTGCTAGGGGCAATCAGAAGTTTTATAGCTGTCGTGTGTCATCATTGCTTCTAGAATCACGATCATGGTCAGGGAATCATGCTTCTCAAAACGCCTTTCTGTATTTAATGTTTGACGTGAAAAGATGGGGGCATTATAATCCTTTGACGTTAAGGTTTGCAGAGTCTTATCAGGATAACGACGCGTGGTGTCCCTTTTTGAATTTGAGTTTTGGCGGTTGAAAGTTTTGTATGAATGTGTGTGCAAGATTATTGAAATTTATTTTAAGATTATCATGACCCTGGGGACTGCGTGGCACTAGGATGGACAAAATATGAGTTTTGTTAAGATTGTTCCATCGCACTTGTCTAGTACACTAAAACAAGGGGCAATTGTTGAGGCCATATTTTATCTTCCAATAGTTAGAGGACACGTATCCTTAGGTGTCGGCATATCGAGCACCTCCACGTGTCTTGGTTAGCTTGACCTGTTCTCCCATGCGAAATGGCATTCACCACTATTTACTAGTCGCGTCTCACCGGTCCTCTTGGGCGAGATGATATTTACCATTTGCAAGTCGCGTCTCGCCAGCTTGTCACCTAAATGATGGGACCTCGTGGTCGCCTGATGAATCTATCATCACACGTGTTTACTTGCCTAATATTATGGTGAGGCGCGCATGCGGGGATCTTTAACTATTCTTGGAGTGGTTATTTCGGCTGTTATTAACTTGATGGTCATAAGTGACACGACATTAATGTTAGCCTTTGGATCTTCATCCGATGGTCATGCGAGAACATCGTAGACGCTCCTGACGGTTAGACGATTAAGCTAGAGGTTTGCTAGGAACTCTCTCTCTCTCAATCTATATAAGATGGTAATCGGGTAATAGGTAAACGATTCAGAAACAACTGGACTCTTAGCTCCCAGCCATTCATGTTTTTCTTAAATTCTATTCATCCCCACACCCTCCAGGCTAACCATTCCAGTATAGCCTTGGACTGTTTGCTCTATTACTAACTTTATCATCGGAGCGGACACCGGGATTCTGATCCTGGTCCCGTTAACTCTTTGTTTCTATTTCATTGGATAAGGACGAGCTAGTCGGCAGTTTTCAGCAACAACAATCATATTCTTTTTGAATTGGGAAGGTAGGGCTAGATAACTCTTTAAAAAAATGTTTCTGGTGTTTTTCTTTGTTTTAGAAATAGAAATGGTTAAATTCCTGTATAGTAAATCCGATCTATTCTTTTGTTCCGTTGGCATGAACCATGTAAATAAAACAACCGAAATAGTGTTTTGATAAATCTCAAATTCTAAAAAACATTGTTCGATAAAACAACTCTCATAAGTCCTAAGTTTATTTCATCTACATCTTCGTCTATACCGAGAGAGTAGCAACCCAACGTTACCATCTACGACTAAATCTCGTTCCATTCTCGAGCAATTATTGGTGATTCTCTCTCTCTCTCTCTCATTCATTTTGGGTTTGATTTCTTCTCATTCCCCCTTCCAATGGCACACCAAACTACGTCCTATTATTTTTTTTAAATCACATTCTTACCCAAAAAAAAAAAAAAAAATCTGTTCACATCATCTTACCTTCGTCTTGACATAGTTGCATGTAATACACATGGAACTCATTGGAGGGAGTTGTTTACTTTTGACCGTTTTATTTTTATTTTTTCTGGGTAGATCACTTTTGATCTTCTTGATGAGTCCGATATGTAAATAAACGATCCTGGTCCTCTACATGTCTTAACCATACGGAATTAAATTTTTTCCAGTTTTCCCATACTACAGTTTTCCCATACTACATTCTTTAGCAAAGTATTCCAATAACAGAACCAGAAAAAGCTGTTTCTAACCAAGAAACAGTTTCTTGAATCAGAATCGTTGCCATTCAGAAATGACCTTATTGTATCCTCCCTATTTATGTAAAAAGTATAATGGAAAATTACATGTACTACTGCTGTAGTTTGGAGTAATTACACCTACTACCCACTAGTTTTTGACAATATCACATACACCCCTAACATCCAAAATATGTAACACAAAGGCCCAATCCGTTAATAGATCTCCTTTATATGATGATGTTAACTAATACTAAAAAATTTATGAGCAATATTGCCTTTAATGTAAATTAAAATGTCTTCTTATTCTTCATATATTTATCCCCAAATGTATTCCCCCAAATTCTGAATCTCAGTCGATAAGCCATAATCGCTCCTCCCGTTGCTATGTCCGTCCATTGGCAATGACCCCCGGCAAACTATCCCAGCACCACCTTTGTCGATGATGTTTCATTCTTTCAATTTTATCATGTCATCAACTTTGATGTTGGGATTGTGCCATATTAAGTCCAGCCCCATGGGATTGTTTGGAGTTGAGCCCATATGGAAGTGAATCTACTTTATTGAAAAGTGGATTTGAAATTTGAAATTTGAATTTCAAATTTGTTTTTAAGTGAGTTGGTGGGAAAATAGAAAGACTCACTTTGGAAATAATAAAAAGGAGTTATTTTTTTTTTTTAAAGAAAGAAATTTAATGGAATTGGTAAGAAATGTATGAACTCTCTTGATGAGCTATTGACATTGTTTGAAGCTCCTTTTGAGATTTCTCTTGGAGAAAAAGAAGTGTAGATTTTTCATCAAATGTTCTACCTCAAATTTTCTTGCTATCTCTCGCTCTTATTTAGCCAATGAGTCAGAGAAGCAACGTGTTTTTTCCAGTGGTTTTCTCCAAGTGATTGGAAGATTATTTGGGGCTTCTAGAGGTGAGAATGTATCATTAAAATGATGGTTGAAAGTAACCTTGTACTCTTCCAAGTTATTTGTTTGTGTTACATTCTCTTGTGATCCTTAAGCTTGGGTATAAAGCTTGAGAAGAATTGTTGGGTTTTTAGAGTTTTTAAAAAACAAAAACATCAAAAGTTTCAAAATTTTAACTCTATTTTCCAATTTTGGTTTTGGAGGGAAATTTTCCCACTTGTATTTTTTGGTTGGCATAGCTTGTAGGACTTGTTTTAGTCCCATATTGCTTGGAGAAGAATGATTGAGGAGGTATATATGTATTGTATGACCTATAACATCTTGAGCCCTTAAATGAAAGGATGCCTCTAGAGGGAAGGGTCCGGGGGGTCCGGGGTTCTTTTCACACACGCGCGCGCGCGCCGAGCCGAGCCGTGCCGGGCGGGGCGTGGGTGCGGGTGCGGGTTTATCCGTTGGATTATTTTTTGAAAGGATATGTCTCTACGTATTTGAATACATAGAGACATGACGAATTTGAATAGATACGTTTGAATAGGTATGAATTCAAATTAGTTTAATCTCAACCATTGATCTTTATGATCGTTGGAGAGATTAAATCTGGAGCATCTATTCTACTGACGCACCCTTTCATCACAACCCGTTGGATGGGTACAACTTTCCATCGTACCATTTGATTCAGGACCTCTTCTCTATTAATACAAGAAGAGTCCATTAGTAGAATGTTACAATAATAGTGTATCCGTACACATCTATCTCTCTCTCTCTCTCTCTCCCTCTTCCAACCTTATTCTGGTTTTCTAAGTTATCAAAATCAATCGGTTTCGGTTTCTGTTTGAGTGTTCATTGTAGCCGTCGAGATTCTGACGAAGACCACTTGTTGGAGTGCAACCTAAGTGGAAGAAGCTTCGATTTCGGGGCTGTTTTATCTTGGGGATTAATCTCACAGGAACTCTTTGCACATAAGGGGTGAATTAATCTTAAGGATAGTGACCGGTGGCACGACTCAGCCCTATCCATACTGTTGATATTACTTCAAAATCCAGTAAGTGTTCTAACTTAAATAAATATTAATAAATATTCTTTCTTCCTCTAACTCTGTATTAGTCTCAAACTAATTTTGTAATATATATTTCTACAAGAATAGACCTTGTAGTCACATTATTATTATAGTGGAAGCTTTTGACTTGGACTAGGTCACGTGATTTTCCCCCCTTCGCATCGAAGGGTTTTCCATATGTTGTGGCTGTGTTTTGTAGATTGTGTATTTGCTTCTTTCATTTTATTTCTTCGTTTGATATCCTTTGATTCACACATAGATGGAAAATATTTGATTCCTAACATTTAAAATCCAGCTTTTGGAAAAGAGTCAGTTTTCAGGCCTTTGATTCTCCATATCATGTGGGCTGTGGTGCCAATAACTATCGGTTTCAATCCGTTAACAAGGAAACCAGTTTGCTCATTTCATGAACATATTTTAATGGCCATAAAGATTCGGATATGTTTGTGGTAGAAAGCGGTGTCATTTTTATTGATATTCAATTGTAGTCTAAGCATTGCATTTTGAAACGCTTCTGTAGATGTAACTGATTCCATTTACATTTGCATTTAGGAATGGTTGATCGAATTTGGGTTCAACTTCAAAATTCATCAATTTCGATGCTTTGAAGGTTCAATATTTAATTTCTCCTTTCACAATCACTTTGTCTATAATCTGTATCTTACTTTACTGGTTTTTAGATACTCTTTTTTTAATTCAATTTTTCTAATTTCATGACGTTTGAATAGCTTAAAATTCCATATAGGATGAGAATCAAAAAGTCCATTGCATATGATCATGTTTAAGCAAGAAAGCTCGTGTATCTGCATCTTCATTTTCAGCTCCTTCTGTTTTGACAATTTCCACTCATTCCCTCCATAATTCACGGTCACAAGAATCATTTGTAGCCATGGATTCTGTTGGACTTTGTGTTGTCATCGTTGGCAACTTGACAGAGTGGCAGAGTTGATGAGCATTAAGTCAGAGAAATGAGAAAAGAGAGCGTAAGTATAGGAGAGAGAGTGTCAGTGTAGGAGAGAGAGTGTCAGTGCTGTGGCAAAGATGGAGCAATCCCATATGTGTGTTCTACAATGTTTTACATCCCTTATAGTGTGTTTCAGATGGCTTGCAGCGAGTTGAATGGTATTCTACACTGGATTTGATAAGAGAGATTGTCTGTGGGTCCCACTGGTGATTTGGCAGTCCCACTGGCGATGTGGCAGTGTTTATGATGATGCAATAGTATTTCTGGTGATCTGACAGTGTTTCTGGTATTGTGGCATAAGTTATTGAAGAGAATCAAAAGAGAGAGAAAGTGTGGGTGGGACCCACTATACCAAGGTGGCATGCCACCATGGCAGCCTGCCTGGCCGAGGGCCATGGCACCATAGGCAGCAGCCACCACATAGCCGAGGCCAGCACCATGGCATGCCACAACCGCATGCTAGGCAACAGCCATGGCACACCATGGCATGCTCACAAGCAGCAACAACCCACAGGCCATGCTGCATGCCCGTAGCCAAAGCCACCAACATCAGCTAGCCTGTAGGCCAACTGCCGCATGGTCACTCACATGGCCCTAGGAGCCCCCAGCTTGTCAAACCCCAACTAACCAGTGGTGTGATGAACCGTCATGAAAACTAACGGTCAAATCAGGATCTTGTATAGGCCATGCCCATTCGATTAAACCAAATACATCCCACAATGATAATCAGAGTAAATAAATGATAGCGAAAGTCTTTATTAATAATTAACTGAATATCTAACAATGATAATAAATAATTAAATCCAATTATTCCCAAGTAACTCAAGACATAAAATAAAATAATCAATTATAATTTCCGAAAATCAAGAATAACTAAACTAATAAAAAACACAATGATCACACTCGCATGATGGATCATGCACTTCCTCCATAGCTTCTATGTCCATGGCCGCTATGTGTCCATACGTCGGCGTGTTCACATAATCTTCAATAGTAAGACCTGCATCAACAACTAAAAAAAATATTCGACGTTGAAAGGGTGAGCACACATCACGGCTCAGTGAACAAACAAAACAATGCGCAAACATATGCATACATTAAATTCATATCTTTGGTCTGGTTTTTAAGTTTGCAATGTGCTATAGAAAGGATTGGCGGCCACCACACCTCTATACAAGAGTGTGTGAATCCGTCCAATGGATCAAACACCATTGTCATCCCACAAGCACCCCCAATGGAATAGAGATAGAGCTAAAGTGTCTAGATCACACACCGCCAACACTTCCCCTGATGCCCTACCCATACCAACATGTAAGCCCCTATTGGTCAGGGCTTGCAAACTGGACTCGCAACTAACCAATCCTAATCTCATCCAATGTATCCAAGGCCTCACCCCAACATCCCTCAATACGTCCACAGAGATAGAGCTATGGCCCTCCGATAGAGTCAAAGACCACACGGTTCGAAACCACCTCCCCTGATGCTCTATGATGTACTACTAAGGTAATGAAGATATGACGATGTCAGTGGGCAGAAATTGAGTAGAGATAGAGCTAGAGTCTGGTGACTAGGCTGAACTACAATGCCACGTCCTCCCCCTGATGCCCCACTCGCATCCAATATACGTACCACACATACACAATCACATGCCTATTCCTAACATCATTATCATCATGTTATAAATAGACAGAAATAAATATGCTTGAGCAGAAAAAAGCAGTAATATTGGATATGTGAGATGCACATTACAAGCATACAAGCATAAAATCATTTGTTGCATTGGACAAATAAAATAAAATAGTTTGTTATTATCAAATTAGTCTTGTTCCCTCACCTTTAACGATGTTTGATCTTCTCCAAGCTTTGTAAATCACTTTTGAACCACATGGAAACCTAAGAAATTTATGGATTCTAAGTTAGGATTCAAGTTCACCAAGCTACAGTAGTCAAAGTCTAATTCGGAGTCAAATAGACTTCCAGAGGCTGTGTGGTCGCAGGTGTGGCTGCACCTGTGGTCTCAGTTTTTTGCGACCACAGAGTGTGTGGTAGATACGTGTGGTCGCATATCATGCAACCGGATATGAGACCACACATGCAACCTTACCCTCTCTGGGACCTTCCTAAGAGCATGTGGTCGATCATGTAAGCCTCACGTAGTCGACCCTAGCTGCGACCACACGAAGTTTTGGTCAACTTTCACTCTCAGTCTAACCCCTTCATGATTTAATTTCTTCGTTTACCATTAGGGTCCTTCCTATGATTGATCTATGGCCTTAAATTCATAATTTTCACAATTATTTACCCTAACCTACTCTCCATAGATCTCTCTTGAGTTTTTGTCCATGGGTCTCATGGTTTGAGATCCTACTTTCATTCAACATCTCAATTACAACGAAAAATCCTATCCTAGATGTTCTACTACTACAGAGAAAGGTTCCATACCTTAAGCTTGTTAGAGAACTAGAGCTTTCTCTGCAATTATTTCTTCTAGTCTTTCTCTTCAAATCTCCTTCTCTTTCTCCCTCTCACTTTCTCTTTCAATTTGGGTTCTAAAATAGTAGGAGAGGCTATGGGATGTCTTTAATATAGAGAAAAAAATATCCATATAGAGTCCCAATCTAACTAGGAAAGAGATCCCTTCATTTAGAAAAGTTTCCAAAACTCAGAGTCGGTCATATCATCGTGTAGTCGCACATATGGTCGCAGAATTCATCCACTACAGGTCCCAAATATGCTACCACACCTAGTTTTTTGAGTGGTCTCATTTTTTCCTAGGTGTGGTTGACCATACCTACTCAGGTATGCTGCCACACACTCCTAATTGGCTGATTTTGGGTCGATTTACGTACCTAGCCTTGTGGTTCCTTCACGCACTTGGTTCGCTTGATCCGACCATGACAGGAAGACCTGACACGACATGGTAAGATCGGATTAGTAGAGTATGGGTCTAACACAGCTAACCCTTCAAGTGCTCGACATATTGCTTAGAGAGAGAATCGACCAATTCTAAGAGAAGTTCTCTTGGCTAAAATTGCATCCAACAGAGTTTGTTAATAAACCTCTGGTTACAGAGGTCCTTCCAAAGAAAGTTGAGGGGAGGAAAAGAAATGAGAAGAAGATCCGAAATTGCCCCCAAAAAGCAGCCATGCATGCGAGATTTTTATCTACTGGCTAAACAGAAAGCAAGCTACAGTGTATTAGAGCTGATGCGTCGAGATTCTCCCGAGCGCCTTCTGGTTGGACAGAGGTAGGTTAAGACAAAGTACCACATTACATATTATGAAGGTTGTGGTTCCATGTAGCACACACGATGTCACACCCCAATTCTGGACTAACCAGAATGGTGTGATGAATCATCAATAAACCAACGGTTTAACCAGGATCACGTATAGGCTATGTAAGACCCGCACTCTGAAAACCCGGTCTAAACCTTGGTTTTGTGTCATGACAGGTCTTCCGATCATCACCGGGCCAGATGGGGCAAGCGGATAACAAACAGGTACAAAATCGGACCGAAGTCGACTAATTATACCTGATTTTAGGTATACCGGTCGATGGTACCGGTCTTGGTACCGGTCGACCGGTATGGCCTGCGCAGCTAAGTGCGGGAATCTGGATATTGGTCTCTGCAGGTCCCGCTTTCCTGATTTCGAATCCTAGAAGTTTTCTAATCCTAGTAGGGTAACTAAACCCTATTTCTAGACTATAAATACACCCTTAAACCTCCTCAAATCCTTTCCATTGTCTCTCACAAACCCTAGAGAAGAGAAAGAGGTTGGAAAGGAGAAGGGGCTAGGAAGAAGAAGGAGGTGTCGTCGTTACCGTTCGACGACGCTCTCATTACGCCAGTCAACGGTAGGTGCTTGAATCCATCTTCTTATCCTATGTTAGTTGTGTGGGTGGATCAATACCATACAAAGTAGGTACTGATCTAAAACCCTAAATTGGCCGATAAACCCTAAGTTGTCGTCAAACCCTAGATTCGAGTTTCGAGATGATATTCATCGAAACGAGACTTGAATGAGTTGGGGATAACTCTAACTCAAAGCCTAGACTTAGAATGGATAGGAGAAACCCTGAAAATCCATGGAGGATGATCGTTGGCAGTCGAAAAACCCATGTATGGTCTTCCGGAGACATACCGATCGACTATACCGGTTGCACATAGTGCGACCGGTATGTTGCGACCGCTACCTCTCAAGAGGTTATCTGTGGGGACCGGCTGACCATACCGGTCGCCAGTCTTTCCCACAGAGCTGCAACCGATACATGCCACCGGTCAGCTCTAGGAGGGTATTTTGTAATCCTGTTGGTTTCCGATCAACATGAGACTCTAAGAATGTTATTTTAATGAAACCCTAATGATATTGTAGGACTTTGTGACATATCATTTGGATCTTGCGACGTGGAGCAAGTTATCGAACGAGCGTCAGGTAAGGGAATCTGACCCAAACCTAATAATTAATGGACAGTAAATTGTTGTTAATCACCTGATTATATGAGATGTGTTGTTTGTGCATATTCACATGCCATCCTTTACTTTCAGTTATTATTACTGTTCATGCATTGATAGGATGTGATTGTTAGGCATGTGATTGTTTTCGTTAGTGTGTGGAGTGGGGCATGGGCCTGGGATCGCTCTTCACACTAGCACCTTTTGTAGTATTCTGTCTTAACATGCTTGGTACGGGTGGGGTATCAAGGGAAGGTCGTGGTACGGTGGTCTCTGATATTGATGTTGTCCCGGCCATTGTTATGTGGTACTGTGGATTCCGAGTCGACGCTGGCTTGTCCACGATGCTTTAGCTCTATCTCTATGCCGTAGGGAGTTATGTTGGGATAGGGTCTACCTGCGTATGGTTTCTATCCTAGTGGGTTAGTTGCGGATAGGGCATCAGGGGAGGGGTGGGAATGCCTTAGCTCTATCTCTATACCGTAGACGGCTGTGCTGGGATAGAGCATACATTGATGACATATAGGATTGGTTAGTTGCGAGCCCAGTTTGCGAGCTCTAGCCAGTAGGGGCTTAGGTACTGGTATGGGTAGAGTATCAGGGGAGGTACGGGGGTATCTTAGCTCTATCTCTATTCCATGATGGGTGCATGTGGGCCAATGGGGGTGTGATCCATGAGGTGCCACACACTCGTGTATAGAGGTGCGGGGGCCACCAAACCTTTCTATAGCACATTGAAAACTTAAAACCAGACCACAGCATAAAATTGATTGTTACTCATGAATAATCTTGTGAAACTGTCTGATTGTCTTACTGAGCTGTGTTGGTAGCTCACCCCTTGTATATATACATGTTTTTAGATGTTGATGCAGGTTACACTGTGGACGACTATGTGAACGCTCCGGTGTACAGTGGTGTGGCTGCTCTGGATGTACAAGTATGGGAGGACGAGCATGATGCTTCATGCGAGTGCCCTTTCAACGTGTACCTGTGATCGGATTTTGTTTATTCGTTTCAGTTATTTTCGTTTGATATTAAAGGGATATAAAAGATATTTATTTTATGTGTTCGAATTTGGATAATGGAATATTTATTTAAATTATCAATAGATACTCAGTTCATTCTATTTAAAGTCTTCCGCTGTATATTTATATTCTGGTTGTGGTTATGTGTAATGGTTTGTATGGGTGGACACGGCCTATTTGAGATCCTGGTGTGAACCGTTGGTTCAATGACGGTTCACTCACACCGTTCTGGTTGGATCAGAATTGGGGTGTGACAACTTGGTATCAGAGCTCTCGGGCTCTGTTCCAACAAACCATATTGCATTTAACTGAGTCGATGAACTGAGTTAGGAAAAATTAAAAATTTTAATACAAACGCACCCTAAGCATTGTTTGATACCTGAGACGGACTAAGAAAGAGAATAATATACTATGTTAAATTTGAAACTTAACATGTGCACATACACTAGTTAGGTGAAACATAAATTCTCATAAATCAAGAAATTTGTAGCCAATGATATAGTGTTACAGGGTACAGTCCACAAACCGGACAGTTACCCTGTATTATAAACAGTCATATGCCAAAGAGAAGGAAATAAAGGGGACAATCATGGGGTAGGGGGCCTAGGAGGAATAGGGTCCGCTATATCATAATCTCGTTCGTAAGCGACCTTGAGCCAGTGCACCTGGTCCTGAGTCACCGTAGGCTGCGAGCCAGACATCCCAACTCCTGACCCATCTCTCGCTGAGACTCTAGGATGGCCCTCTGGGTGTCCCTGATCTCAGTGAACATACTCAACACCGGGTCTGGAGAAGGATGAGACAGCCCAGCTGTAGAGGAAGAACAAGTTGAGCAAGACCAGATTAGAGAACCAAGTCCTGAAGTGGAGGAGGAACAGGTCCCAAAAGTGCCGACAAATTTACCTGGCCCACCTCACAGGAATTCTGAGACCATTATTACAAACTTGGTCTATCAGATGCAGGCTCAACAGAAGGAATTTCTGAGCGAGGTACTGAAGATGCTCAGGCCAACAGGTTCTATTCCCGCTGGAAATACGCCCGAGTCAGGAGGAATTAATACTACCCAACCGATGCAGAGTAGCCCAAGGTCGAGGGGCCAAGCACAGAACGTACCACCACCGCATCGGTTTTCGTCACCTCGCGTGCCGGGAGCTTATCCGTATCCACCACCATGGTATGGAGCGGACACGCCAGGGACAACATGATCCGAGACAGGTCAGTGGATAGATTCTTGAAGTTGAAACCTTCATCGTTCACGGCCAGGACAGGGAAACCATTGTGGCCAGCACAGTGGGTTGCTGAGATGGAAAAGAACTTCCGATTGATGACTTGTACGGAAGAGGAAAAGGTTCTGTTTGCCACTCATATGTTGAAAGAAGACGCAAATGCTTGGTGGAATTCTACTCGGGCATATCTGGAGAATAAGTATACACTGGTTGATTGGGAAGTGTTTAAAGCTGCTTTCTTCGACAAGTATTTTCCAAAGAGTTTCAAGGATCAAATGGAGAGAGAGTTTCTCAATCTACAGTAGTCTCAGTCGACCGTAGATGCTTATCAGCAGAGGTACGGAGAGCTATTCTTCTTCGCACCGGCCAGTATGCAAGAGGAGGAGACCAAAACACGTAGGTTCACCATGAGACTACGTGGAAGCATCAGAGAGCACCTCTTGGGTCTGGACAAGAAGATCTACAACGAGGCTGTGCAGGTTGCGAGGGTGATAGAGTCCAGTCAGAGGGACAGCTTCTTCGCTCAGAATAGGGGAGTGAAGAGATCTTCTAGTGAGAGCTCGGGTGGCGGTAATACTAGACCGTTCCTCCCATACAGGGCAGGACCGCTACAGCACTGCGAGAAACAACCCGGCACCACTTTGCCACGGTTCATTGGACACAACCCAAATATCAAATGTTATAACCGTCGGCCAGCTGGGACATGTCGCAAGGAATTGCACTCTACCTAAGAAGCAAGCTCCCCAGCAAGGAAAAGTGTATGCGGTCACCACTAAAGAGGCAGCCGCATCACCTGATGTGGTAACTGGTACGACTCTATCCCTTACTATTTGGTTTATTCTTTCAGTTTGCATGAGCATGTAGAACTAAGGGGCAATAAATTCCAGGAATTATAAATGTAGCTGGTATACCCGCCAGAGTATTATTTGACTCTGGGGCCACACACTCCTTTGTTTATATTTCTTTTGGGAAGCGAATGGAGTTACCAATCAAGCATTTGAACCCAAGCTTGATAGTTCGCTCTCCACTAGGAGTCGAAGTGGCTTTGACCGAATATTATGGACCATGTACTGTATGTATTGAGGGCCGAGACTTAGAAGCAAGCCTAGTACTACTTGAGATGGCAGACTTTGATGTCATTTTGGGAATGGATTGGCTAGGCCATCATTCGGCCGTCCTTTTATGTGGTGAAAGGAAGCTTGTGCTTACTGACAAAGAGGGAAGGGAATATAGTTTCGCTGGGATCAAGCTATCTAGGAAGCGGAAGCTGATCCTCTCCGCCCTAAAAGCTAAGAGATGCTTAGATTCGTAGTTTCCTTGGGTTGGCTGGTTATTATAGAAGATTCGTGGAAGATTACTCCAGGATCGCTGTTCCACTCACCAGATTGGCCAAGAAGGGAGAGAAATTCATATGGACAGATGAGTGTGAGAATTTCTTTCAGACTTTGAAGTCAAGACTTGTCTCTGCACCTATCTTGACCATCCCAGAACCAAGCGTTCCGTTTACCTTATATACGGATGCTTCAAGGTTGGGTATTGGGTGTGTATTGATGCAAGAAGAACAGGTGATTGCTTACGCATCAAGACAGTTAAAAGATCATGAGAAGAACTATCCTACGCATGACTTGGAGCTGGCAGCGGTTATTCACGCAATTAAGACTTGGAGACACTACTTGTACGGTGAGAAGTTTCAGATCAAGTCAGATCACAAGAGCTTAACTTATCTTTTCACTCAGAAGGATCTGAATATGAGACAGAGGAGGTGGCTGGAATTGTTAAAAGATTATGATTGCGACATCCAATACCATCCAGGCAAAGCAAATGTTGTGGCTGACGCCTTAAGCAGAAAGTGGGCATCGAAACCTGAGGCAGGACCAAGTACAAATGCTGCATTGTGTGCCACAGCCTCTAGTTCAATCGAAGGTGACGAAGAGCATATAATTGAAACTGCAGAAGATCCAGTTGAGCAAGGCTTGATTCATAAGTTCACTATGATGTTCGTCGCATTGAAGATCTCACCGGATCTAGTTGATGAAGTCAAGGTAGCAATCCTACAGGATCCATATCTCAAGACAGTGCAGGAAGACTTAGAGAAGGGTACGTGCAATCCTGACTTTACCTTGGACTCAGACAAGGTACTCAAGTATCGTGGACGGTTATGTATACCTGAGAACGAAGACTGCGATATCAGAGACCGAGTTATGACTGAAGCTCATTATACTCCATATTCGGTACATCCAGGAAGTACCAAGATGTACCATGATCTAAGAAGACTATATTGGTGGAAGGGTATGAAAACAGATATAGCTCGTTTTGTGTTCCAGTGTCTGAATTGTCAACAAGTTAAAGCGGAAAGGCAAAGACCCGCAGGTTTACTACAGCCATTATCGGAACCCTGCGTGGAAGTGGGATTGTATCACCATGGATTTCGTCACTGGCCTACCTTTGACACCAAGGTCAGTGGATGCAGTTTGGGTTATAGTAGATCGACTCACCAAGACAGCTCGATTTATTGTGGTCAGACCTCAGTATACCATGGAGAAACTGGCCAAGTTATATGTTGATAATATAATCAGACTTCATGGCGTTCCAGAGAGTATAGTATCTGATAGAGATCCCCGTTTTACATCGAAGTTCTGGGAAGGATTATAGAAAGCTATGGGAACCAAGTTGAAGTTCAGTACAACTTTTCACCCTCAGACGGACGGACAGTCAGAGCGAACTATTCAAATTTTGGAAGATATGCTCCGAGCTTGTGCATTAGATTTCAAAGGAGCTTGGGATGAGAAGCTATCACTTATCAAGTTCGCTTACAACAACAGTTATCAGGCTACAATTCAGATGGCCCCATATGAAGCACTCTATGGGAAGAAGTGTCGTACACCCCTATTATGGAACGAGGTGGGGGAAAGAAGAATTGTAGGACCGGAGTTTGTTGAAGAAACTTTCCGAGTGATTGATCAGATCAAGGAGAGAGTAAAGATGGCTCAAGTCCGACAGAAGCACTATGCGGATAATCGACGTCGAGATCTGGAGTTTGCAATGGGTGACAAAGTGTTATTGAAGATATCACCGGTGCGAGGTCTGAAACGGTTTGGTAAGAAGGGGAAGCTATGCCCCAGGTATGTGGGACCATATGAGATATTGAATCGACGTGGTAATGTAGCATATCAATTGGCTCTACCACCATCTATGTCTAGCGTTCATAATGTGTTCCACGTATCATTACTGAAGAAGTATGTCAGAGATCCATCGCACATCTTGACCGCTGATCCCCCAGACTTAACTGAAGACTTAACTTTCGAAGTGGTGCCTGTAATGCTCTCAAGCCGAAAAGTTCAGCAACTTCGAACCAAGGATATCCATTATGTGAAGGTGCATTGGAGAAGCCAAAATGTGGAGGAAATTACTTGGGAGGAAGAGAGCGCGATGAGGAAGGAGTACCCTAACCTTTTCGACGATCAAGGTACGTTCAAATTTCGAGGCCGAAATTTCTTTTAAGGGTGGGGGAGTTGTAGAACCTACATGAAAATTTCGGGACGAAATTTGTTTTAAGGGTGGTGGAGTTGTAAGACCCACACTCTGAAAACCCGGTCTAAACCTTGGTTTTGTGTCATGACAGGTCTTCCGATCATCACCGGGCCAGACGGGGCAAGCGGATAACAAACAGGTACAAAATCGGACCGAAGTCGACCAATTATACCTGATTTTAGGTATACCGGTCGATGGTACCGGTCTTGGTACCGGTCGACCGGTATGGCCTGCGCAACTATGTGCGAGAATCTGGAAATTGGTCTCTGCAGGTCCCGCTTTCCTGATTTCGAATCCTAGAAGTTTCATAATCCTAGTAGGGTTACTAAACCCTATTTCTAGCCTATAAATACACCCTTAAACCTCCTCAAATCCTTTCCATTGTCTCTCACAAACCCTAGAGAAGAGAAAGAGGTTGGAAAGGAGAAGGGGCTAGGAAGAAGAAGGAGGTGCCGCCGTTACCGTTCGACGACGCTCTCATTACGCCAGTCAACGGTAGGTGCTTGAATCCATCTTCTTATCCTATGTTAGTTGTGTGGGTGGATCAATACCATACAAAGTAGGTATTGATCTAAAACCCTAAATTGGCCGATAAACCCTAAGTTGTCGTCAAACCCTAGATTCGAGTTTTGAGATGATATTCATCGAAACGAGACTTGAATGAGTTGGGGATAACTCTAACTCAAAGCCTAGACTTAGAATGGATAGGAGAAACCCTAAAAATCCATGGAGGATGATCGTTGGTAGTCGAAATACCCATGTATGGTCTTCCGGAGACATACCGGTCGACTATACCGGTTGCACATAGTGCGACCGGTATGTTGCGACCGCTACCTCTCGGGAGGTTATCTGTGGGGACCAGCTGACCATACCGGTCGCCAGTCTTTCCCACAGAGCTGCGACCGATATATGCCACCGGTCAGCTCTGGGAGGGTATTTTGTAACCCTGTTGGTTTCCGATCAACATGAGACTCTAAGAATGTTATTTTAATGAAACCCTATTGATATTGTAGGACTTTGTGACATATCGTTTGGATCTTGCGACGTGGAGCAAGTTATCGAACGAGCGTCAGGTAAGGGAATCTGACCCAAACCTAATAATTAATGGACAGTAAATTGTTGTTAATCACCTGATTATATGAGATGTGTTGTTTGTGCATATTCACATGCCATCCTTTACTTTCAGTTATTATTATTGTTCATGCATTGATAGGATGTGATTGTTAGGCATGTGATTATTTTCGTTAGTGTGTGGAGTGGGGCATGGGCCTGGGATCGCTCTTCACACTAGCACCTTTTGTAGTATTCTGTCTTAACATGCTTGGTACGGGTGGGGTATCAGGGGACGGTCGTGGTACGGTAGTCTCCGATATTGATGTTGTCCCGGCCATTGTTATGTGGTACTGTGGATTCCGAGTCGACGCTGGCTTGTCCACGATGCTTTAGCTCTATCTCTATGCCGTAGGGAGTTATGTTGGGATAGGGTCTACCTGCGTATGGTTTCTATCCTAGTGGGTTAGTAGCGGATAGGGCATCAGGGGAGGTGTGGGAATGCCTTAGCTCTATCTCTATGCCGTAGACGGCTGTGCTGGGATAGAGCATACATTGATGACATATAGGATTGGTTAGTTGCGAGCCCAGTTTGCGAGCCCTGGCCAGTAGGGGCTTAGGTACTGGTATGGGTAGAGTATCAGGGGAGGTACGGGGGTATCTTAGCTCTATCTCTATTCCATGATGGGTGCATGTGGGCCAATGGGGGTGTGATCCATGAGGTGCCACACACTCGTGTATAGAGGTGCGGGGGCCACCAAACCTTTCTATAGCACATTGCAAACTTAAAACCAGACCACAGCATAAAATTGATTGTTACTCATGCATAATCTTGTGAAACTGTCTGATTGTCTTACAAAGCTGTGTTGGTAGCTCACCCCTTGTATATATACATGTTTTTAGATGTTGATGCAGGTTACACTGTGGACGACTATGTGAATGCTCCGGCGTACGGTGGTGTGGCTGCTCTGGATGTACAAGTAGGGGAGGACGAGCATGATGCTTCATGCGAGTGCCCTTTCTACGTATACCTGTGATCGGATTTTGTTTATTCGTTTCAGTTATTTTCGTTTGATATTAAAGGGATGTAAAAGATATTTATTTTATATGTTCGAATTTGGATAATGGAATATTTATTTAAATTATCAATAGATACTCAGTTCATTCTATTTAAAGTCTTCCGCTGTATATTTATATTCGGATTGTGGTTATGTATAATGGTTTGTATGGGTGGACACGGCCTATTCGAGATCCTGGTGTGAACCGTTGGTTCAATGACGGTTCACTCACACCGTTCTGGTTGGATCAGAATTGGGGTGTGACAAGCTATGTCAATCATGTTAAACCAAAACACATTCCACATTAATCAGAGATAATAAAGTAAATAGCGAAAGTCTTATTAATAATGAACTGAGGTCTAATCATGATAAATAATTAATATTTCAGTTATCTTTAAGTAACCAAAATATAATTTAATACATATTACAAATATCCAAATACGAAAGTTAAACACTAAGCGCATCCATAGTTGAAACGCTCGCTTAACGAATCATAATAGTCTTCCATAGCTTGCTCATCCATAGCCGCCACCTATTCATATGTTGGCATGTCGACATAATCTTTAATCGTAATACCTGCAACATCAGAAATTAAAAAGAATTATACACGCGAGGGTCAGCTCTCTAACTTGAGCTTAGTGAGAAAACAAAATAATGCAACAAACATATGCATGCATTCAATTCATATCTTTGGTTTGGTTTATGAGTTTGCAATGTGCTATAGAAAGGATTGGTGGCCACCGCACCTCTATACACGAATGTGTGAAGCCGCCCAATGGATCAAACACCATTGCCATCCCACATGCACCAATCATGGAATAGAGATAGAGCTAAAGTGTCCGGATCAAACATCGCATAACACTTCCCCTGATGCCTTATCCATACCAACACGTAAGCCCCTATTGGCAAGGGCTTGCAAACTGAGCTCGCAACTAACCATTCCTAATGCTAATCAGTGTATCCAAGGCCTCACCCCAGCATCCCTCAATACGCCCATAGAGATAGAGCTAAGGCCCCCCGACAGAGTCAGAGACTACACGGTCTGAGACCACCTCCCCTGATGCCCTATGGCGTAATAGTTCTGCTAAGGTAATGGCGATACGATGATGTTAGTGGGCAAGACTTGAGTAGAGATAGAGCTAGAGTCTGGTGACCAGGATGAACCATAGTGTTACGTCCTCCCCCTGATGCTCTACTCGCATCATGCACACTAACCACACACATACATTCACATGCCTATTCCTAACATCATCATCATCATCATGTTATAAATAAACAGAATTAAATATGCATGAGCAATAGTTAGCAGGAATATTAGATGACATGTGAAATGCACATTACAAGCATACAAGCATAGAATCATTCATGTCATTGGACTCAATAAGTAAAACAGTTTGTTATTAGCCAATTAGTTTAGGTCTTGTTCCCTCACCTTTAATCGATGTTTGTTCCTCTCCCAAGCTTTAGAAGTCACTTTGAATCTATTAGGAACTTAAACAATTAATGTGTTTAAGTTAGGATTCAAGTTTACCAAGTTACAGTAGTCAAAAACCTTGTTTGGTCTCAAAATATGCTTGTTGTTATCGTGTGGTCGCAAGTGTGGTCGAACCTGTGGTCGCAATATATGAGACCACACACTATGTGGTCGAACCCTATCATGCAACCACACCTTTCCTAGGAACATCCCGAATAACTGTGGTCGATCCTTTGATCACCCTGTGGTCGACCACAGGCCGTGACCACATGATGTTTGGTCAATTTTTCATCTTCAATACGAATTCTTCCTAAGTGGATTCCTTGGCTCATCACTTGGGTTCATCCTAAGATTATCCTATGGCCATTATTTACAGTTTCTCATTAACCATTATCCCTAATCTATTTCTCATGGTTTTCATTAGAAATTCCACAATCAAAATCGTTACATTAGATTCAATACATTAACTTGATAAATGGAACCTATCCTATCTGATCTAGCCTACAGAGTCAAGTCCATACCTTAAGCTTGCTGTAGGGAGATAAGAATTTTCTCTTCAAAACCTTCTTCTCCAAAACTCCTTCTTCCCCTTCTCTTCCATTCTCTTTCCCTCTTAGGTTTTGGGTTTCAATTTGAGTTCTAAAAGAGTAAGAGAGGCTAAGGAATGTCCCTTATATAGAGGACAACCTCCATATAGAGTCCCACTTTAATTAGAAAAGAGTCCCCCTCAAATTAGGAAATTTTCCTAATCACGGAGTCTGTTCAGCATCGTGTGGTCGCCCGTGGGGTCGCAGAATCCGTCGACCACACGTCAAAAATATGCGACCACATATCGTGTGGCCTCATGTGTGGTCGACCACACCATCGACCACACCCCTCTAAATTGCTACCACACGACCAAAATTTTTTGGTTTTTAATTTTTGACTGGTTGCTTCCACACGATCTTAAACGGTCAACCACACCAACTAAATTTGACTCGTTGCTTGCTTTATCTTGTGGTTTCTTTATAAAATTGGTTCACTTGAGCTGATTATGATGGGAAGACTAGTCACGACATGAAAAAGTAAGGTTAGGCCGGGTTCGTGGCGTGCGGGTCTTACAACTCCACCACCCTTAAAAGAAATTTCGTCTTCAAAATTTACACATACCTTTCGAGTCGAAAAGGTGAGGATATTGCTTTCTCATAGCATTCTCTTCTTCCCATGTGGTCTCTTATACATTTTGGCTCCTTTAAGTAGCCTTAACATAATAAATATCACGGTTGCGTAGACGTTGAACCTTTCGGCTGGTAATTTTGGTTGGTGCTACTTCAAATGTCAATTCATCAGTTAGACCCGGTGGATTCGTTGTTATCACATGTGTTGGATCTCTGATGTACTTCTTCAATAATGAGATATGAAATACATCATGCACACTTGACATAGATGGGGGTAGTGCTAACTGATACATCACTTTCCCACGTTTAGCTAGAATCTCATATGGCCCGACATATCTCGGACTTAGCTTCCCTTTCTGTCCGAACCTTTTCAAACCACGCATATGAGATATTTTTAGGAATACTTTATCACCTACTACGAATTCAAGGTCTTGACGTCGATTATTTGCATACTGTTTCTAACGGTTTTGAGCTATTCTAACTCTTTCCTTGATAATGTCGACTATTCGACAAGTCTGTTCAACAAACTCTGGTCCAACAATGCTCCTCTCTCTAACTTCATTCCAAAACAAAGGAGTTCGACACTTCCTACCATACAATGCTTTATAGGGTGACATCTGTATAGTAGCTTGATAGTTTTCGTTATAGGCGAACTCGATCAATGGTAGTTTCTCATCCCATGATCCTTTGAAATCGATGACACAAGCTCGAAGCATGTCTTCTAAAATCTAAATAGTACGCTCCGACTATCCGTCTTTCTGAGGATGGAATGCAGTACTAAACTTCAACGTTGTACCCATAGCCTTCTATAATCCTTCCCAAAACTTTGAGGTAAAGCGTGGGACTCTGTCGGACACAATGCTTTCGGGTACACCATGCAATCTGACAATATTATCCACATATAGCTTAGTTAGCCGCTCCAAAGAACACCAAGGTCGTATAGCAATGGAATGAGCTTTCTTCATAAGGCGATCAACAATCACCCAAACTGCATCAATCGATCTGGGAGTCAGTGGCAAATCGGTGAAATAGTTTATTGTAATGCAATTTCACTTCCAGACTGGCTCCGATAGTAGTTGTAGTAAGCCATGTTGGTCTTTGTCTTTCAACCTTTACTTGCTGATAATTCAGACATTGGAACACATACTAAGCCACATCAGTTATCATTTCTCTTTACCAGTACATTCTCTTCAGGTCATGATACATATTGGTACTCCAGGATGTCCTGAATATAGAGTACAATGGGCTCTTATCATTATCCTCTTGATATCAGAGTCTTTACCTTCAGGTATTCAGAATCTACCTCGGTAATCGAGTACTATCTCTGCATCCAAAGTAAGCCAAGGTTGGTTTTTCTTTCTCTAAATCTTCTTGCACCGTTATATACGGATCTAACAAAATTGCTACTTTTACTTCATCCATCAATTCAGAGATGATCTTTAATGCCACAAGCACAGCCGAAGAACTATTGCTCCATAAGTTCTCGCTCAGTTGGATCATCACGAGTTTCTATTATATGTTACTCTTCTTTCAATTTGAATTTGTTGCTGTGAAACATACGGCATCATTTATACTAGGTCCTTCCTCGAACTTCATAATTCCCTTTTTGCTTAAGGCCTCAGCTACTACATTAGCCTTTCTCGAGTGTCACTAAATATCACAGTCTTAATCCTTCAGGAGTTCCAACCATCTCCTTAGCTTCCTGTTTAACACTTTCTGGGTGAAGAGATAAGTAGACTCTTGTAATATGATTTAATCTAAAATTCTTCTCTGTATAAATAATGTCTCCAAGTCTTGATTGCATGAATCACAATTGCTAACTCCAAATAATGAGTTGGGTGATTCTTTTCATGCTCTTTCAGTTATCTTGAAACATATGCAATCGCTTGTTTACCTTACATCAACCCGCATCCTAGATCCAATCTGAAAGCTTTGATGTATAGGGTAAAAGGTTTCCTTGGTGTTAGAACGATCAAGATGGGAGTTGATATCAACCTTGTTTTTTAAGTCTGGAAACATTCTTCACACTTATTAGTCCAATTAAACTCCTCTCCCTTCCTGGTTAGCTTGGTAAGAGATTTTGTGATCTTAGAGTGGTCCTCCACAAATCGTCTGTAACAACCAACTAAACCCAAGAAACTTCTGATCTTCGCAATATTCTTTAGGTGTTTCTCACCATATGATTACTTCTATCTTAATAGGGTCCACTTTAATCCCTTTATATGATGCTACGTGATCTATGAAGATCACATTGTTTAATCAAGTCTCATATTTCTTGGACTTGGCATAAAGCTTCTCCCTTCTCAATTGTTTCGAAGCTGATCTAAAATTCGTTATAGGACTTTCTTCGTCTTTGGAATAAACCAATATAGAGTCTATGAAACTATGACTGACATGTCCAATATATCATGAAACACCCGATTCATAAGCTCCATAAAATATGTTGGAGCACTGGTTAATCCCAATGATATACCTAGGAACTCATAATGCTAATTCCTGGTTTTAAAAACTATCTTCGAAATATTGTTGTCTAAATTCTTCAGCTGATGATATCTTGATCGAAGATCAATCTTAGAAAATACCTTTGCTTCTTGCAACTGTTTAAACAAGTCATCAATCTGAGGTAGTAGATATCGATTCTTGATCGTGAGTTTGTTTAGTTCCTGGTAGTCTATGCATAATCTGACACTATCGTCCTTCTTCTTCACGAATTGCATTGGCGCTCCTCATGATGCAATACTTAGCCGATTAGAATCCTTGTCTAATAACTCCTGTAGTTGATCCTCAATCCCTTCAACTCCATAGGAGCTACTCTATAGGTGCCTTTGACATAGGTATTATCCTTGATAACAAGTCGATGACGAACTCGGTCGCACGATCATATGGTAACCTAGGTAAGTCTCCTAAAAATACATCAGAAAATTTACGCATCACATCAATATCTTCTATCTATGGTGCTTCTTTGGTAACGTATACCACAGATACCATATATCCAACTCTTTTCTCTTCAAATCATCTCTTCTCCTTTAGCATAGAGAGGATCAACTTTCATTTCTTAGGCAACAAGCTTCTAATAAATCTAAATTATATGCCGTCTTTATTCTTTAATGATAACCTCTTTTATGCACATAACAACTTTGTAGAGTGTTGAGACAACCAGTCTATTCCCAAGATGACGTCAAAGTCTGCCATCTCAAGTCGATTTAGGTTGCATCCAAATTTTGTTTATCCATATGATTCGAACATTGTTCATAACACTCATCCAATACAACATCTAGTCCAAAAGGGTTTGAACTAGCAAAATCGGGTATAAAGGTCTTAAGAGCACATCTAGCTCCTTAACCTGTTATGGTTTTTCAAAGACTAACGCCAATAATCTCATATCCCAAAAAGCTCATTAGCTTACACCTTCTTTATCATTGTTGTTCTACCCTGATCTCTCTTTCATATAGCTCGAAAAATATCTTGTGATTGTTACTTACTTTCTTGCTCATGCACTCTTTTAAAGACATGACTCATATCCATCTATCTAGCAATCTTGAAATAGATTCTCTACTACTTCATCTGAGGTTTCTTAGCTATATAGATTATTCTGAATTCAATCATCTTCCTTCCAATAATTCCTTATTAACTAAACATCTTATCAATGGATGTCGAGAAATGTAAGAATCAGAATGTTTATCTAAACGTAATTCATTTCCTTCTTTCAAATTTAGTATGATGAAGGACACTTGTTTTATCAAATGAACTTAGGTTTAAAGGATCAGGAGTATATAATGTCATTGGTCGAGGCACTATAGGAGTAAATCTGGAGAAAATTTTGGTACATCAATAAATCAGGTATAAATCGAAAAGATGTACACTCAACATGATTAAACATTTAACTGTTCATTCAGTTCATATCTCTGTTCATGTTGTCGTTCATAAGAGTGGCTCAGATTGGTATAATCAGGACTAATACTAAAGAAACAATATCTATAACTCCAATTGACAGGTTGAATTGAGAAGGTTCCCTGTCAAGACACGAGAATTTAAAATCAGGTGTGTGCATCCTCTATAATCATAAGAGTAAGTCAATAATGCACCGCATCCTATATAAACCTATCTAGTTATATGGCCATTATAGATTTGATCCTTTGCTGAAAACATTTGAGGCTTCATCTTCAGAAAATATTCCTCAACCCTTGTTGGATCATTCTGCCATGATGCAGCTATCCCATACATTGGTGGCTGATAAGGGTAACCACCTTGATACACTGCTTGTTGTGCACCAAGCTTCTGCATTGGGGTGGGCGTAACTGGGACTTGCTATATGGTAAGCACTGTGTTATAGCTAACATGTGCTGGGGGTACAGTGTTGCCACCAATCGATACCGTAGTTTGTTTGACGTGGAGGTGTTGATGTAACATTGGCAACTTAGATAGCGATTTCCATGGTAACTTACATAGCCAGTATCATCTGTTATTGTTTTTGTATTTTGTTAGGCCAAGTTTATTACAACCGTAGCTAAGGCAATTGGTACATTCTAACCCGGTCTAACCTTACATTCTCTTGTCGTGATCGATCTTCCCATCATAGTCGGCTCAAGTGAACCAATTGTATGAAGAAACCACAAGATAAGGTAAGCAATGAATCAAATTAGTTGGTGTGGTTGATCGTTTAAGATCGTATGGAAGCCACCAGTCAAAAACTAAAAACCAAAAAATTTTAGTCAAGTGGTAGCATTTTTAAGGGGTGTGGTCGATGGTGTGGTTGACCACCCATGAGACCACACGACGTGTGGTCGCATATTTTTGACATGTGG
>CM053276.1:60994895-61015628 GCA_028583415.1 Protea cynaroides
CCACGTGCGACCACACGATGCTGAACAAACTCCGTGTTTAGGAAACTTTTCTAATTTGAGGGGTACTCTTTCCTAATTAAACTGGTACTCTTTCCTTAGCCTCTCTCACTCTTTTAGAACTCAAATTGAAACCCTAAACCTAAGAGAGAAAGAGAAAGGAAGAGAAGGGGAAGAAGGAGATTTGGAGAAGAAAGTTTTGAAGAGAAAAGTTCTATCTCCCTACAGCAAGCTTAAGGTATGGACTTGACTCTGTAGGCTAGATTAGATAGGATAGGTTCCTTTTATCAAGTTGATGTGTTGAATCTAATGTAACGATTTCGGTTGTGGAATTTTTAATGAAAACCATGAGAAAATAGATTAGGGATAATGGTTAATGAGAAACTATAAATAATGGCCATAGGATAATCATAGGATGAACACAAGTGATGAGCCAAGGAATCGACTCAGCAAGAATTCGGATTGAAGATAAAAATTTGACCAAACATCATGTGGTCGCAGCCTGTGGTCGACCACAGGGTGACTAAAGGATCGACCACAACTATTCGGGAATTTCCCAGGAAAGGTGTGGTTGCATGACAGGGTGAGACCACACAGTGTGTGGTTTCATATATTGCGACCACAAGTTCGACCACACGTGCGACCACACGATAACAACAAGCATATTTTGAGACCAAACAAAGTTTTTGAATACTGTAATTTGGTAAACTTGAATCCTAACTTACACACATTAATTGTTTAGGTTCCTAATAGATTCAAAGTGACTTCCAAAGCTTGGGAGAGGAACAAATATCGATCAAAGGTGAGGGAACAAGACCTAAACTAATTGGCTAATAACAAACTATTTTACTTATTGAGTCCAATGCCATGAATGATTCTATGCTTGTATGCTTGTAATGTGTATTTCACATGTCATCTAATATTTCTGCTAATTACTGCTCATGCATATTTAATTTTGTTTATTTATAACATGATGATGATGATGATGTTAGGAATAGGCATGTGAATGTATGTGTGTGGTTAGTGTACTTGATGCGAGTAGAGCATCAGGGGGAGGATGTGACACTGTGGTTCATCCTGGTCACCAGACTCTAGCTCTATCTCTACTCAAGTCTTGCCCACTAATATCGTCGTATCGCCATTACCTTAGTAGAACTATTACGTCGTAGGGCATCAGGGGAGGTGGTCTCGGAGTGTAGTCTCTGACTCTTTCGGGGGACCTTAGCTCTATCTCTATGGATGTATTGAGGGATGCTAGGGTGAGGTCTTGGATACATTGATTGGCATTATGAATGGTTAATTGTGAGCCCAGTTTTTAAGCTCTCGCCAATTGGGGCTTATGTGTTGGTATGGGTAGGGCATCAGGGGAAGTGTTATATGATATTTGATCCAGACACTTTAGCTCTATCTCTATTCCATGATGGATGCATGTGGGATGACATTGGTGTTTGATCCATTGGGCGGCTTCACACACTCGTGTATAAAGGTGCAGTGGCCACCAATCATTTCTATAGCACATTGCAAACTCATAAACCAGACCAAAGATATGAATTGAATGCATGCATATGTTTGTTGTATTGTTTTGTTTTCTCACTGAACTCAAGTTGGAGAACTGACCCTCGCGCGTGTATTCTTTTAGTTTTTGATGTTGCAGGTATTACGGTTGAAGATTATGTCGAACACGCCAACATATGAACATGTGGCGGCTATGGATGAGCAAGCTATTAAGGACTATTATGATTCGTTAAGCAAGCGTTTCAACTATGGATGCGCTTAGTGTTTAACTTTCGTATTTGGATATTTGTAATATGTATTAAATTATGTTTTGGTTACTTGGAGATAACTGAAATATTAATTATTTATAATGATTAGACCTCAGTTCATTATTAATAAGACTTCCGTTATTTACATTATTATCTCTGATTAATGTGGAATGTGTTTTGGTTTAACATGGTTGGCATAGCATATACGAGATCCTGGTTGAACCATTCATTTATTGATGGTTCATTACACCATTTTGGTTAGTCCAGAATTGAGGTGTGACACACGCAGTGCGGCAGCGCGAAGATGCAGATCTAATGGCTAATGTTAAAGCCAATCGCGCCTGATGTGATATAACTAGATCCGATGTGTGATATAAAATCCTGCCTTTTTGTCGAAGATCCGATGGTCGCCAAAGAAGATTCTCGGAGCAGCCAATCACATCTCGACAGCGGCATCTGACCGGTCAACGCTGGCGGCCATTCCGTGCTGCGTTGGTGCATGTTATGGATTTAAAAGATTTCATTTCCTAATATCCGGTTGGTCGAACTTCAAATCGACATAACTTCTTCATCTGAGCTCCAAATCAGTCCGTTCAACTTGCAGTTTTCATATTTTTGGTTCCTCCATTAGTTGGGTGGTGTTGGGAGTCATAAAAATACTGAGAAAAATTGAAAAGAGGCAAAAAAAATATAAGGAAGAAGGTTTTTTAGGGTTTTGTGTCCTGTGGGACTGATCAATCACCAACTACCTTTTTGTCTGTGCATCAATGGAGTGCTAAATCCCTATGAGAGGTTGGTAGAGCTTTTATGTTTACATTCATGGTGATTATGGGTTGTGTGGAGGAGATTGGAAGCCTGTGAACAAGGTGTGCTCTATGAATCAAGTTCTACCATCATTGAAGGCTGTTGAAGAGTTCCTGAAAGCAATGTGAAGCTTCAAAGATATTGTCTGCCATTTAAAAGCATTGTTTGTGAGATTTTTCAATTCCCTATCTGTTTAGGCTTTGAATATATTGTATGCTAGCATAGGAGAAAGTTGTTGAATGCCTAGCTAGTGGGGAAAAATTGTAAGGAATTATTATTTGCTTCCTGTGGGTGCGGGTTAAGCCTGGTGTGTGTAGCGTGTGCTGAACACTGGCTGTCATAGCCTAAATCTTGACATTGTTTGCCCTCTCAGTTTTATGCTAGGAAAACCTAGGGTTAGTATCATTGTCTGTAAGAGACTAGAAGCTAAGTATTGAGTAAATACGGAGCCCGTTGGGCATTATTTCGTAGACTAGTCATCACACACTGTGGTGGTGAACCACGTAATATCTCTGTGTTCCTTGTTTTGCTTTCTGGTAAATTTTGGAGTGCTTGGAATGGCTTACAGGGTGGGTGTGCAAATTTGGTAGGCCTAGCCACTGAGTGGTAGCGAGATAGATTTGCATGCGCTTGTGTGTGTCTGAAAAATTAGATCTCCATTAGCTATGGGCAGCAGTGAAATTATCAGGGAAAAATTTCAAGTTCATTAGATTCTACCACTGAACCATCTAGATCTACTGCGCGCTGTAAATCTAGAGGTCACCATGGAAAAAATAAGTGTTTGAAGAGGGACAAGGACTCTGATAAAGGTAAAGAGAAGTAGCCTAAGGTTAGGGTTAGGGATAGAGACAGGGATAGGGACATAAGTAGGGACGCCGATAGGAGCTTAGGGTTGAGTATCGATGGTGTCAATTGTCTAGTTTGGTCTGACTTCGTTCCTTTTGGTTCCTACATGGTTTTTACTCATGTATCTTATCTAAGACAAGGTTTTTAATATATTTCCATGTATGGAGCACGTGTTTACATTGGTACGAAATTCCACTGTCATAATGGTGGGAAGACCTATCATGTGTCAAAATTCAAATTTGGCTTGAATTTTGGGCCCGAGTCTTATAGTCCCCTTGTGTCTATTTGTCCTTGATTTCTCTGATATTCGAACTAGGGAACCTCTCCCACGAATATTATAGAATCCTCTATGGATATTATAGAATTCTGAGCATCATGATTTTTCCCAATGGCTTCATCTGTTTTGACATAAAATTTTACTTGAAAATTTTACATTTAGCATTTTTTTCATGCTAATTTTCTTTTTAATATTTGTTTCCAAAATATAAAAGAAAGACAAACAACAGTTTCTTTTGTAAGAAAGATTTTACTTATAAGTATGTGTGGCATACAAAGAGTTCAAGAACACATGTCTGAATTCAAGGATCAAAATTTGGCCAAATTGTTGTACATAATACCATCAAAACCCTCTTAGAAAAGGAGTCAAAAATACTATTTTACTCTCTAGAAATATAACTAAAAAATAAACATTAAAAAAGAAATTTAACATATAAAATATAAAATATAAAAATTTCATCTAAACATTTTTTTTTGTAATTATTTCATGTAAACTTTTCCGTCAAAACAAACGACGGAATCCATATGTTCCAAAAGAAGAAATTATAAATTCTCCACTTGTGACATCGTCGGGACCATTTACCCAATTTGGTTGGATGTCAGTAAGTCGGCAAAAATGGCCACAAGTCTTCAATCTGACCAAGAGCAACTGGCAAAGCCCGTACAGGAACTTGCAGAAGTCAACGGCAATGAACCACCGGCGAGATACATCTGCAGAGACGGTGACCATAACGAAATCATAGATGCCAATGCTTCGTTTTCGTCTTCAATCCCCACGGTCGATCTCCTACTCTTATCCTCTCATTCAACACCCGAAAATGAAAAAGAAGCAGAGATGGAGAAACTTGGATCTGCACTCCGTTCTTGGGGTTTCTTCCAGGTCTTCATTCTAGTCTCCTTTAGCTTTCTAAGGTTGTAATTTCATTTAGTTATGAGATTTCAGGCATCGGTAGATTTGTTTTTAATGAGATTTCAGGCAACTGGACATGGGATTCCAAGCTCTTTCTTTGATGAGTTGCGCGACGTTGCAAAAGAGTTCTTTGATCTTCCAACGGAAGAGAAGCTGAAGTACGCCGGTGTAGAAGGCAGCATCGACTCTTATGGGACTGATTCCATTATTTCAGATAATCAGGTTTTTAACTGGTCTGACCGACTCTACCTCTTAGTCCGACCAGAACACCAGAGGAGCCTCCGCTATTGGCCTGACAATCCTGTTCGCTTCAGGTGCTTTTACTAACTTATTTTATATTGGTAGATACACAGTTAATGTTTGATATTTGGCTTACCCTACTGTTATTCCATCAACCTCAATATTGATGGTGCTACGATTGGGAATAACCCATCAGAGATCTGGAGGATATTCAGGGTAGCTCAGATTCTGCTGCCATGGCTTTCTTGAGCCATCTCTATCTCTTTCAGGGGAGTATTAGTGAAGGAATCAAATCCTCTCAGGCTCTCATGTTAGCACGAGGAAAATCCTGTGACCGTCATTTACTGTGGTGTGTATATCAATACATCAATATGTGCATAGAATGAACTACAGCCGCACCAACACTTGGTCATCTAGCATCTAGGGATTAGATGACAATGATGTGTTGTTGGGTTTCTAAGCCAAGAAAATTAACACAGGCCAATGACAAAGCTTGATCTCAGTTTAATCCATGAAGTACTTTTCTGAGACATTTATATTAGGGACAATTTTGTACTTTCAAATGTTTAGGATTTCTCCCTATTGCAATGCTTTTTTAGCCCTATCTATTGAGTGTGATCTCAAAAGGGGACTGATAAGGCTTTGGAATTTCTACATGAGAATAGTAGAAACTGTCTGATCGCTCTGCAGTGGACGTAGTCCAATCCATATTGAGTGATTTGCATAAAATCGTTGTGTTCTGTGTGTATGATTTCTTTTCCGTATTCTTTTGTTGTCATTATTCTGCTGCGTCCTTAATTCTTAACAGACTAGAATTAGGCTCTCTTTGGTTTGTATTATATAATGTATTATGTAATACATTATGAAATTTGTGATTGTTTGGCATGATTTATAATGTCTATTTATAATTAAAATAAATAGATATAATGCATAATCTACAAATAGGTTATTAGTTGTTTATCATTATAACCTATTTCTCATTATATAATGTATTATGTTTAATGGTACCAAACGGTCATTATTTATTACTCATAATCTATTATCATAATTGATTTGTCATAAATAGCTCATAATACATTATATAATACAAACCAAAGAGAGCCTTAGGTAGTCCAAAAGGATAACAATAGCACTGTTGGTGTCTTCTTTAGGTTAGAGTTTCTTATAGGGCCTCCTTTCTTTTGCAAGTTTGCATATTGTGTACTTGGATCTATTGCTTCCATAGAGATATAGAAGCGATCTTGACGGATAGAGAAACCCAAAATGAATGGGTGGATGGGTTTTAGTTCAAGGTGGAAAGGTATTCTCCAAATTTGATAAAATCCTAAATATAAGATGAGATAGATATTCCATTGATGAAAATGAAAGTATTATAAACCTTGCATTCACACCAGCAATAACCTTGATGATTGCAGAGAAATCTTACATGAATATACCATGAAGACAAGTTTGGTAGTCCAGTCTACTCTCAAGGCCATGGCAAGGCAGTTGGGTCTAGAAAAGAATTACTTTGTGAACCAGCTTGGTGATCAGGACAGAGCATATGCAAGGTTCAACTACTACCCTCCTTGTTCCAGACCCGATCTTGTTTACGGGTTAAAACCCCATACTGATGGAGGCGTAATTACCATCGTATTTCAAGACCCAGAAGTGGAAGGACTGCAAGTACTAAAAGATGGGCAATGGGTCAAAGTTCCCATTGTCCCTTATACTCTGCTCATCAATGTAGCAGATCAAACAGAGGTATATTTTCCTGTCCTATTTTCATTCCACATAATGAAACATCCACATCAGCTTTGAAGGCGGTTATCATTGATGATTTCGACCAGGGTGTTTCCAAGTTGATATATCTGTCAGATCACTTGCCTTTCAAGAACATTCCTAAATTTCAATGAACGGATAGAAAATGTAGGACATATTTTTTTTTTCTTAAAAACTTCTTGCATGTAATTCAGGTATTTATGTAAAATTTGGAATTGATTCTACCAGATAATGAGTAATGGAATATTCAAGAGCCCAATACATAGGGTGTTAACAAATTCTGAAAGATCAAGAATCTCTTTGGCCATGTTTTTTGCACCTGAAAATGAAAAAGAGATCGAACCAGCAGATTTATTGATCGATGAGATTAGGCCCAGGTTGTTCAGGAAAGTGAAGGTGAAAGACTATGAAGAAGAATTTTTCCAGAGCTACGCACAAGGAAAGAGAGGAATTGATTGGGCCAAAGCTTAATTTGAAAAATCTCATCCCTGTTCTCCTATGGTTATTCCAGAGCTGCTTTACGACTTCATTTTATTCAATTAGTGACAAAATCAACACAACTTAGGCTCTCTTTGGTATGTTTTATAGAATTAATTATGTAATACATTATGACATATGTAGTTGTTTGATTATTTATATTTAAAATAAATTAATATAATCTAAAATCTACAAATAAATTAGAAAGTATTTATTGTGATAATCTATTATTATTTTTTTATGTTAATGGTACTAACCCATTATCATTTATGACTCATAATTTATTATAATAAATTATTTATCATAAAGATAAATATAAACTATGACAATTATAATGAATAATAGATATTGGTCCTATGCTATACAGACCAATTTGTCACTTCATATCACTTGTCAATGGAAAATCTTCTTTTAGACACTACACCTGCGAATGATTGGAAGATAGTCCATGACTTGAATATCTGGTTGAATCCACCATAGAATAAGAGAACATTTTCCAACAATGAACAAAGAAGTTCGCAATATTAATTACCTCTCCAATCATGTTAGTTAATAATGAATGCAAAATAAAATGCCATAAATGGTTTTTCTATTGGACTATATGTTGTAATTATTGACAAATGAACCAACAATGATGAGAGAACAAATAAAGAGAGAGAAAATATAGAGAGAAAAGATGAGAGAGAGTGTGGGTCCCACTTGTGATTCCCAGGTTGACACTGAGAGGAGGGAGTGAATCAGTGACCACTAAAATTCTTTTCAACTCTGTGAAGTATGTCCAATCAAAAACACACACTGCTGCCAAGAGCTGTCTGTTAATGCTTTGCTGCCTTGAGCTGACTGGGGTGGTCATTCATACATTTGTCCTGTTAACACATTTCGTGTAACACACCATGCCACACACCTACAGGTATCCATACCAGAGGCTTGGCCTACCAAGTGTGTACACCCAGACCTGTAACCCACGCACTTTACATGCACAACAAAAATAGGCACATCCACATGACACACTAGGTAACGTGGTTCATCTATCACACACTGTGATGGCTACTCCATGGGGCAATACCCTAACCAAAGTTTCGTATTATACCCAATATGCTATTTCAATGCGTTGCACCTACAACCCAGATGCTACAACACCAACCACATTCTCAGCTGCAACTGAGTCCTAGGCAACAATCCCCACTCCAGTCAAGCCCCCAATTGGACAGGTTACAAAGTATTTATCAAAGAGATTACAAACCCTTCCCATATGGCATTGGTATAAATAAATAGGGTCTGTATGCGTGATTACCTTCCCAGCGTGATCACGGCATGTGTGGTGCTCACTAGATGGGCTGCTCAGGCTGTCCAAAGGTAGTAGGTGAGCTTCTTCAACAATATGGGAGTTTAGACTCTCCCAATGCCTTTCATATAATCTGAATCTCACCAAACCCTCACAACATGCTCACACTACCTCTCTCATGCTTTGTATGGCCATTAAACTCAGAGAGAGGTGAGTGGAGATGATCTATACTCACAAGAGAGCACCAACACCTTTCTTCCTCACAAAACCGCACCTCACACTCACCAAAAACTGTTTTTCTTGTTGCAGGTCGATAATACTCGAAGAGACAAGTTTGGGAACTTTGAATCAGCTCAATCTGAGCTTGGACGGCCAAGATATGGCCATCAAGAGACTGACCACCCAGATTAGAAGAACTGGCATCTTGGGATCTGATTCGGTGCGTCGCGCCACTCAAACGTACTCTCCGCTGACCGGTCAGATGCGTCTGTCATGCGCTGATTGGTCAGAAAGGAATCAAGTAATACAGACCGTCATATCTGTCGGTTAAAGGCGGGATGAACGCGAGGCCATTGGATCAGCATTCATCACGTCAGGTTGTGTCAGAGAGGATCCTGACCATAGGATTGACATCTGAATCACCGATGTTTTGAACATGTGCTACACTGAAAGAGAACCACTTACATGTGCCGTGGATTATTATAAAATTATGCATCGAGCCAATGGGAGCAGCCGCGATAGAATCTTGGCGCGACCTTTGCGCTACATCATAGCCCGCCTCGATCTCAGCCACTGGATTAGGATCTGAAGATCGTGGCTTAATCTAGACCCTCCATTTTGGATCTCTTTCTTTTTCTTTGACCAAAATACCACTAAACAAAGTGTGGTAATTCCCTGTAAGCCCTATTTTTTCCAGTAGGGTCTTGAGATGAAGTTTCTTTGCGGAATTTCATCGAACACCTGATTCGCATGCAGGGTAAGCCTTGCAGAGGCTTGCGAGGCGTGCGAGGCGTGCGAGGCGTGCGCGGCTGGTCTTGCGGTCCTGCGGGCTTGCAAGCCTTGCTGTCTTGCTCGAGGCTGGCTACGCAGCTGTCCTATGCTGCTGCTGGCTTGCTGTGCGCGGCATAGCTGTGCGCGCGGATTGCCCTGCTGCTGTGTGCATGGCATGCTGGGTGTGAGCATGGCATAGCCTGGCTGGCAGAGCAGCCAAGGTGCGCTTGGCCTGCTGGCATGGTGCCGCGACTGCTAGCCTCGGCTATGGCTGCTGGCCTGGGCCGGCTGCCATGCTGGCCTGGGCACCTCAGGTGGGAACCACCACTCTCTCTCCTCTTCTCTCTCTTTTCCTTCTCTCTCTTCTTTGTCTCTCCTCTTTCTAGTCTTCATTCTCTTTCTTCTACTAGTCTCTCTCATCAGCTGCTGTCAGTGCACCAACCCAGTCACCATGTCTGTCAGTGGGACTTCAGTGGGGACCCACAGACACTCTCTCTCCTCTTTCTTTCTCTACTTTGTCTCTCTACTTTATATGTCTTCTTTCACTGAACTGTAAGCACTGTGAACTGGCTTCCAAATAAGCTTCTGACTGTCCAACCATGCCCGGCCGACCGTCTACTGTCTCGCGACTAGATACACCGCCCACCCGATATTCTCTCTCCTCCATATCACTTTGGCAACTATCGAGAGGTCGCCAAGGTTGCCAACAATGACAACACACACAAAGATGCTCTCAACTGCTTAACTTGGCCAAGGTTCCAACAATCTCCCCCTTTGGAATTGTTGGCAACCTACATGATATCTCCACTTGATATTAAGCATTCTCTCCCCCTTTGTCCACAAGTACAAAGGGAAAATCAATGCTCCCCCTACATCAGAACTTCCTCTGCATAGACTCACCAATAGGAGTGCCCACCGCATCTTTCCAATCCTATAGATGAACAATGTTGCTATGCAGACACCAACTCCCCCTACTTCTGTGCCAGCTCCAGTGTACTAAGAGCCACAACTCCTAACTTGACTTTGAGAGTCTCTCAATTGAGTTCATTGGGAAGGTTTTTGTGAAGACATCTGCCACTTGATCACAACTGACTGTAGTTGCTATGTACTATGTTCCTTCTTTGCTAGACCACAAAAACTTTCCCCAAAAATAATGCACCACTACTAGTGCCCTTTCTGCCATCAACACATTTGGCCAAGCACACAGCTAGTAGACTATCAGTTTTCTGAAAGAACATACAGGTTGCCCTATGTTTTTGTCCCTTATGCCACAACCTTTCCTTTCTCAACATCTTTCACCACAAAACCATCCTTGGTGAAGGTTATTTCATTGCCTTGATCAGAAACTTGACTCACATCAAGAGATTGTGTTTTAGGCCATTGACAAGCAAAAATTTCTGGGATTTTAAATCTGCACTGTAAATGTTGACAATTTCTTTTCTTTTGATCCTTGCACCATCATTGTTTCCAAATCTAACTGATCCACCTTCTTCAGTATTCAGACTTGAAAAAATCTCTCTATCCCCTGTCATGTGAGTGGAGCACCCACTGTCCAAGATCCATGGTGTAGGTCTACTTTTGGCCTTAAGAGTTTTCTGCACAATGAGTGATTTGTTGCCCTTATTCTTGCACTTCTCAACCCATACTGCTTTTTCTTTCACTGTGATGGGTTTTCTTGCCTTTTCTTTTATAACTCTTTCTTCTCTTTGAGCTGGTCTTCAGGAGTATTTCTTCCAATATTCCCTCTTGGTTGCCTTTGAGATGAAAGGAGTGTCTGACAATTTCTGGCTATGTGACCAAATCTCTAACACCTGAAGCATTCTATCTTGTCTTCTGCCAAAGGAGCAAATCTGTTTCTACTTGTGAATACTGGTTGTCTAACTTGTCTTCTACATTCTGCAATTTTGTGTCCATGCCCTTCACAGCCATAACAGTACCCTCTGAAGCTCTCTCTTTGCCTGGGATTTTTGCCTTGCTTCCTCTGCCTGTGCTGGTTAACTATACCGATGCCATTTCTGCCAGTCCTGTTCTCAGATTGTTTCTCAACATGTGACCTCATCTGTTTTGCTTTGACAAACACAATGGGGTTCTCAACAGACCCTTTACCTTTAGCTTTTTCTATCCTCTGCTTCTCATAACCAAGTCCAGACTTAATGTGAGATGACCTCTGGTAGCTTAGAATCTCATCCAGAATATTCTCCTCTTCCATTTGTGAGCAGTCATCCTCAACCTCTTGATCTGTTACTGTCTTCTCCTTTGATTTTAGGATAGTTACTAATGGAGATGATGTTGTTGATTCCATGTAACTCCTCTTCTCCCTCATAGAGCTTGCAAGCTCAGTTTCTAGTCTCAGAATCTCTTCCTCAAGCTTTCCACATTCATCTGATTTTGAGGACAACTCACTACTCAGATCATTTGCTATCTTCTTTGATTCTTCAGTGGTGACTTTCAGTTGACTGATCAGCTCAGTTGCTTCATTATATTGATCATTCAAATTTTTGTTCTTTTTCCTCTCTGTTCTGAGTTCTGTAAGAGCTACAAATAACTCAGCCTCAAGATCAGGCTCTTCTTCAACTCCATCTTTCTTTTTAGATTTTTTCTTCTTCCCTTGAAGCTCATCAAGAAGGACCATGAAGAGGGCCTCATCATCATCATTCTCTGTTGATTCATCTGAGGAATATTTGTTCTTCTTTGTATGCAGACTTCTCTTCTTGGGCAAAAATTTTTTCTTTCCTTTCTGGTCTTGACTCTCATTGAGATCTTCATCATCTGAGTCATAAACTCTTCCTTTCTTTGGACACTTGGATGCAAAGTGTCCTATGCCTCCACAGTTGAAGCATGTCAATGTTGACTTGTCTTTATATTTTTCACTTTTCTTTTTAAGTCTTCTGGCAAGATAGGCAATCAACTCATGATTTGAGTCATCAGACTCACTAGCCTCTTTTTCTTTTGACTTCTCACTGGGTTCTTTGATTTTTAATTTTCTCATGGCTTTAAAAGCTGCTCCTTTCTCTACTAGCTCTGGTTCAATCATCCTCATTTCATATGTGGTCAAGATGCCATGTAGATCATCAGTGGTCAAGCTGTCCAAGGTAGATAGTTCTTCAAGTGCAGACACCTTTTCATTGTACAACTTGGGCATAGTTCTTAAAATCTTCTTGACAACATGTATCTCCTTCATCTCTTCACCCAATGCTTTAATTGCATTGGTAATGCCAATCACCCTATTGAGATAGAACTCAATGGTCTCTTCTTCAGGAATTTTAGACTCTCAAACTGAGATCTCAAAATTTGTAACTTGGCCTCTTTTATCTTCTTGTCTCCCTCATGTACACTTTTCAGCTTGTCCCAAATTTCTTTGGAGGTGGGACAACTGATTACCCTGGTGAGTTCATTGCTCATAAGTGATGCCAAAAGAGCTGTAACTGCCTTGGCTTCATTTTCCCTTTTCTTCATCTTCACTGCATCAGTGATGTCTTCTGTAGAATGTGTGTATCCGTTATTCACTGCTAGTCAAACTCCATAGCCTTGAGCAATCAGATATGCCTCCATTCTAACTTTCCATACACTGTAGTTTGACCCATCAAATATGGGAATCCTTCCATTCTTGTGGTGATCTTCACTGGATGCCATTTTCACTGCCTCTCACTTCTGTCTGTACCCGAAGCTGTTAATCTTCCTCCCTAGGGAACTCAGCTCTGATACCAATTGTGATTCCCGGGTTGACACTAAGGGGGGGGGGTGAATCAGTGACCACTAAAATTCTTTTCAACTTTGTGAAGTCTGCCCAATAAAAAACACACACTGCTGCCAAGAGCTGTCTGTTAATGCTTTGCTGCCTTGAGCTGACTGGGGTGGTCATTCATACATTTGTCCTGTTAACACATTTCGTGTAACACATCATACCACACACCTACAGGTATCCATATCAGAGGCTTGGCCTACCAAGTGTGTACACCCAGACCTGCAACCCACGCACTTCACATACACAACAAAAATAGGCACATCCACATGACACACTATGTAACGTGGTTCACCTATCACACACTATGATGGCTACTCCCTGGGGCAATACCCTAACCAGGGTTTCTTATTATTCCCAATATGCTACTTTAATGCTATGGTTGCACCTACAACCCAGATGCTACAACACCAATCACATTCTCAACTGCAACTGAGTCCTAGGCAACAACCCCCACTCCAGTCAAGCCCCCAACTTGACAGGTTACAAAGTATTAATCAAATAGAGATTATAAACCCTTCCCATATGGCATTGGTATAAATAAATAGGGTCTGTATGCGTGATTACCTTCCCAGCATGATCATGGCAAGTGTGGTGCTCACCAGATGGGCTTCTTAGGCTGTCCAAAGGTAGTAGGTGAGCTTCTTCAACAATATGGGAGTTTAGACTCTCCCAATGCCTTTCATATAATCTGAATCTCACCAAACCCTCACAACATGCTCACACTACCTCTCTCATGCTTTGTATGACCATTAGACTCAAAGAGAGGTGAGTGGAGATGATTTATACTCATAAGATAGCACCAACACCTTTCTTCCTCACAAAACCGCACCTCACACTCACCAAAAACTGTTTTTCTTGTTGCAGGTCGATAATACTCGAAGAGACAAGTTCGAGAACTTTGAATCAGCTTAATCTGAGCTCGGACGGCCAAGATATGGCCATCAAGAGACTGACCACCCAGATTAGAAGAACTGGCATCTTGGGATCTGATTCGGTGCGCCGCGCCACACTCAAACGTAGTCTCCGCTGACCGGTCAGACGCGTATGTCGTTTGCTGATTGGTCACAAAGGAATCAAGTAATACAGGCCGTCAGATCTGTCGGTGAAAGGCGGGATGAAAGCGAGGCCGTTGGATCAGCATTCGTCACGTCAGGCGGTATCAGAGACGATCCTGACCATAGGATTGGCATCTGAACCGCCGATGTTTTGAACATGCGTTACACTGAATCAGAGAACCACTTATATGTGCCGTGGATTATTATAAAATGTTGCATCGAGCCAATGGGAGTAGCAGCGATAAAATCTTGGCGCGACCTTTGCGCTACATCATAGCCCGCCTCGATCTCAGCCACTGGATTAGGATCTGAAGATCGTGGCTTAATCTAGACCCTCCATTTTGGATCTCCTTCTTTTTCTTTGACCAAAATACCCCTAAACAATGTGTGGTAATGCCCTGTAAGTCCTATTTTTTCCAGTAGGGTCTTGAGATGAAGTTTCTTTACGAAATTTCGTCGAACACCTGATCCGCATGCGGGGTAAGCAATGCGGAGGCTTGCGAGGCGTGCGCGGCTGGTCTTGCGGCCCTGCGGGCTTGCGAGCCTTGCTGGCTTGCTTGAGGCTGGCTGCGCAGCTGTCCTATGCTACTACTGGTTTGCTGTGCGCGGCATAGCTGTGTGTGTGGCTTTCCCTGCTGCTGTGTGCATGGCATGCTGGGTGTGCGCATGGTATAGCCTGGCTGGCAGACCAACCAAGGTGGGCTTGGCCTGCTGGCCTGGTGCCGCGACTGCTGGCCTCGGCTGCGGCTGTTGGCCAGGCCACCTCAGGTGGGACCCACCACTCTCTCTCCTTTTCTCTCTATTCTTTCTCTCTCTTCCTTCTCTCTCTTCTTTCTCTCTCCTCTTTCTGGTCTTCATTCTCTTTCTTCTGCTAGTCACTCTCATCAGTTGCTATCAGTGCACCAACCCAGTCACCATGTCTATCAATGGGACTTCAGTGGGGACCCACAAACACTCTCTCTCCTCTTTCTTTCTCTACTTTGTCTCTTTACTTTATATGTCTTCTTTCACTGAACTGTAAGCACTGTGAACTAGCTTCCAAATAAGCTTCTGACTGTCCAACCATGCCTGCTGATTGTCTACTCTGTCTGCTGACTGAATACACTGCCTGTTGATATTCTCTCTCCTCCATATCATTTTTCCAACTATCGAGAGTTCGCCAAGGTTGCCAACAATGATAACACACACAAAGATGCTCTCAACTGCTCAACTTGGCCAAGGTTCCAACACCACTGACGAAGTGGAAAACATGCAATGTGGGTCCCACTGATGAAATGGACAACATGCAATGTGATGATGTGGAGAAAGAATGAAAGAAAAAATAATGAGAAGGAGAGAGAAAATGATAAGAGATAGAAGAGAGAGAAACTATAGAGGGAGAAAGTCATGTGGTGGCTCATGATGCCACATGGCATGCTCCAAGGCAAGCCAGCTGCTATAGTAGCAACTACATGGCCAACTAAGCCCCATGCCATGGCAGCAAGGCCATACCACAAGGTGTGCATAGTTGCAAGAACCGAGGACAACAGCACATGCCACCAGTAGCTATGGCACCTGCAGCAAGCACCAAGGTCCACTTGGCCAGCATCAACAAAGCTACATGGCAGCCCCAAGGCAGACCAGTCCATGGCCATGCACCAACACCTGCCGCAAGGAACCATGCCGCACAGCCATGGTGTCATGCCGCAACTTGATTTTCGCTACTTTATTTTTCAGAAAACCGACTAAGTGTTGATATCTCCAACATGTGTTGGACCAAAATCCAAGAGAGAGAATACTCTAATGGAAATTTGTACCTGTAGACACTTTTGCTCACTTATGTTCAGTTACAGAGGCCATTTGCAAGTTTTTTAAGGGCATTTTGGGCAACTGAAATGAACGGACTCAAAAATCTGTAGTTGAAATGAGCCCACGTTGCAAGGATGCGCAACTGATGGCTTGGATTAAGGCGCATGAGTTTCATTCCATCAGATTCTCCCGCGAAGCCCCCTATCCGTTGTTGTAGTTTATTAACATGAAACCTGCTGCATTGATGTAATGGAACGATATGGTGTAGCGCATGTGCAGGTGCGGCTACTATATGATTCAATCTGGGTGGCCCACAAATCACTCGTTCATCCTCTCATCACGTCAAAAGATCCAACGCTCTACAGCTCACCTGCCTTTTAGATGTTGATCCTAGGGCTAGAGGTGCAGCCGACCATGGATGACATGCCTTATGTCACCACTTTAAATAGTGACATGTCGCATGTCACCATAAAAATCTCTATTTTAAATTCATCCATTGGATTGGCTTGAGAGCTTTCCAGATCAATGGTCCTGACAAATTTGGGAATTTTGAGTTCATTTAAAGGGGTTTTGAAGCCTCATTTGACTTGTGTGCATGAAAAAGAGCTAAAGTATAGAATAGAAGGCCTCGTGGGAGACCTTGTGAATGGAAAACACACACCAAGTGGTTGTAAAAAGTCCTCAATGGAGTCAGAGGTTTGAAGGGTGATAAAAGAGCAGTGTTAGCGGCACATTAACGGCAAAGTTGACTGCATTCTTTGAGCCACGCTTCGAAGGTAACATTTCCATCAAAACTCTCATTGTTGAGAATACATAGTAGGACAAGTGTTTGTGAAAAGTCCTGTTAGAGGCATTGCCTACATTGTAGGGAGGGAATTGTAATTTTCTTATCAAACTATTAAATGTATTCCCCGACAAATTGGGACTTGTTCGGAAAGGGGTTGTAACCCAAGCCTTTGTACTATTAAAGGTAGAAATAGGTGTTATGACACATCAGTTGCTGTGACAACTTAAACAAGAAGAGTATCGAGTAAATACGAAGCCCAAGATGGGCATTACTCCGTGGACGTAGCCCTCACACAATGTGGAGGCTTGTGTGTTTACAAGGATCTTGTAACTGTTTCATAACAGTCAGCTTTTGTGAAAAAAATTAAAATACACTAATTCACCCCCTCCGTGGAAGCCTAAAACTTTATTTTCATCCTGTACAAATTTTTCCAAATTCATGAGAACTAAACCATATATTGTGAACAAAAAACTTACTTTGAATGTCATAAGAATGAGAACATTACCTCTCCAGAAAAAACATTTAATATGTCAGTGTAAAACTCTGGGCTTTGTGCATATTTGCCTTTTCATCCCATAGTTTTCCCCCCAAAACTTTTGGATTGGAAGACATAGAATATGAACAAGGCACCCATTTAATGCCTTCATCCAACATATATAACTCAAAAATTAGCTTCTCAGCTCTACTCCAGTCAAGGAATGATACCTAATCTGGAATTACTCTATTCATGACTTAAATATCTCGAGTCCAGAAGCAATTCAAGGAATTACCTGCTCATGCTCTGCAGAACTATTTCTTCCTTCCAAGCTGCTCTCTTCAATTAGTTTTCTCTCAATCACTGCAAAACTTGTAGGAATTGAATGAAGCTTCAGTTTCGAACATAAAACAGTAGTCACATTTGTGTGTGACTGAATTTGAGCTTCACATGCATTACCAAAAGTGACTCAATCCGACACTCCTGCTTCTTCCCCTACATGAATAATGAAGTTAGAAAGTAAAAAGAAAAATGTACAAAGAAAATGGAAATAATTGTGGGATGAATGTGAAATAGGAGAGAGATATGATACCTTACGATTATGTAGTGTTAAGGATGAAAGCACAGCCAAGAAAGAAAAAAAAGAACATGCAAATACACAAACACCAGGATTTACTATGGTTTAGCACCCAATCTGGAATGCCTACCTCCACTCCAAAGAATTAGAGAATTTCTTTACTCATAAGAAAGCTCTACACCTCTCTCCACCTAACAAAGTGTTTCTCCCTTTGCTTAGTCTTACCTAGGGTTTTCCAATAAAGATAATAAATAAACTCCCTAAAAACCCTAGTCTTACACAATTACAAATTAAACCTTGCACTTGTAATGGACTTAAACACAAATACAAATACAATTCCAATAACTATTTGGACCCCACAGAATATAAGATACAACCCAACAAATCTCTACTTGGCTTGGATTCTACAAGCCATCCTAAAGAAGAACACGTTGATGTCGATTCTGTAAATTCCCTTATTGTCTCTGCCAACCGTTACATCGAAATCGATATACCCCACACCCTGTCCGATTGTCCAGCATAGCTCACCGCCGTATGAGGTGATGTGACTCCACTCTCCCACTACTACAACATCACCAAAGACATCACTTCCACTCATAAAAGCCAAAGTAAAAGAAACTCGTTTCTTCCTAGATCTAAACTTGTTTACAACTTGAACTTCTCGTAGTCTCTGTCTTCCACCTATATTGCTTGCCTAAGTTCTAATAGGTGTACAATCTATTTTAACACTCCCTGCAAGTCTATATAGATTCTCAACCATATGTGTCTGTATCACAATCAAGGCCTCTCTGGAGACCTTGAGAACTCCATCTTCAGATGAACACTTATAGCCTCTTGAATCATCTAGTGTTTCAAATGAAATCAGATTCATCCTTAAATTTAGCACATGTCTAACCTTAGTTATAGTTCGCACAATCCCATCGAACATGTGAATCTGTACAGTCCTAATCCTGACAACCTTATTTTCAGCATCATTTGTCATTTTAACCGTACGCTTATCACATGCATGATATGTAGTAAACTGTTTTCTAATTGAACACATATGAAATGAATAACTCAAATCTAAAATCCAATCTGAAGTATCCGTACCTAATGAAGTAGTGAGAGACATCTCTACTACTTTACCCTTCCATGATAACAGCAGTAGAGGATTTTTTCTCACTCTCCTTGTCTTCTCTTTCCTTTCTATCCTCTTTACTATTTGGACAATTCTTTTTTATATGACCTTCCTTTTTGCAATAATAACAAATTATTTTGCGACCCCTATTCTTGCCATACTTATGTCTCACATTTGATCTTCTTCTACCCTGACCACCATCTATAACCAAGGCACTACCCTCCTCTGACGTCCCATTACCACTATTTTTCCATCGTGTCTCATTCATCAACAAAGCAGCAATAACATCATCAAGTTTGAGAGTATCCTTATCAAATAATAGTGTAGTCACAATGTGATCAAATGAATGAGGTAATGAGGCAAACAGGAGAAGTGCCTTGTCCTCCTCTTCGATCTTCACATCAAGAGCAGAAAGCTCCGTTAGAATTCTGTTGGACTCATCAATGTACATATCAAATTTTGCTCCATATGACAAGCGAGGGCCGTATAACTGTTTCTTTAAATACAACTGATTTGTCAATGATTTGGATTTGTATTTGCTCTAAAACTTTGGCTAAACTTCTTATGGATCCTTTAACCAACGACCTCACTAAGAGTGTTATCCGTCAGATACAACTGGATCGTGCTATTTGTTAGATCCCTCAACTCTAACCACTCATCATTTGTCATACTTTTTAGCTCATCGGATTTCTTCTTTAGAGCTTTAACAGTCCCTTCTCGCATAAGAATATTTTTCACCCATTGTTGCCATAAGGTGAAATCATTATAACCATTTTCGTCATCTGAATAACTCAATATTTACCTTCTGTACCCACCATCAACTTTCAAGAGCTTGATTACCATTGAACCTGTACAAAACTACCCAATTGGCACCAACAACACCGAATCTGTCTGATTCTTGTCTTTCAATGAATCCGTAACACCCAAGAACCCTTGAAACAACAACCTCTATATCTAATATCTTTTCTCTTTAGATGATACAATGTATGTATACCAGATGTCGTGCAATATGCTCACCCTTTTTTATGACCTTTCACCCTTGTGTTCCTTCTTGATTTCCATGAAGGAGAAAAACACACATATTAAAACAGAAGCCACATGCCATATTGTTTTCCTTTTTTATTTTTTTTTATTTTTTATTTTTTAAATTCCTTGTAATGATAATCTTGATTGAAAGTATGAATTAAAAAAAATCAATGCTTCTTACCGTGGGAAGCAAACCACCCTTTTAACTAAAGAAAAAAAAACTTTAATAAAAGGTACCAAAATCCAATTGCAACCATGCACTTTCTCTTCCCTTCCATTTTGACTCTTTTCTTGTTCTTGTACAAACCTTTGTGCACCTCCCTTTCTTTCAGATCCGTAACGATTTGTCGAACCTCGCTCTAATACCACTTGTTAAGGATGAAAGCGCAACCAAAAGAGAAAATGAAGAAAAAGCAAATACACAAACACTAGGATTTATAGTGGTTCAACACCCAATCTGGAATGCCTACCTCCACTCTAAAAAATAAGAGAATTTCTTTATTCACATGAAAGTTCTACACCTTTCTCCACTTGACAAAGTGTTTCTTCCTTTGCTTAGTCTTACCAAGGGTTTTTTCATAGAGACAATATATAGTGTCACACCCCAATTCTGCACTGTTCAGAATAGTGTGATGAACTGCTAGCAAACCAACGGTTCAACCAGGATCTCAAATAGGCTATCCCTGCGTTATCTAAACTTACACACATTCGTAATCATAATCAGAGTAAATACACAATAGCGGAAGTTTTATAATAACATGAACTGAGAAACTAAGATGATATCATTAATTTAATAGAAAATTATTCTATTTTC
>CM053276.1:61016128-61112436 GCA_028583415.1 Protea cynaroides
TGGGGCCTATCACCTTATAAGTGAAGAACACCAGCTCATCGGCCATGCCGTGAGTGCCAACACCCTTATCATAGGCTCTGTCCTAGAGTCACAATCCCTGATCTCAACATCATCCCATTACCACTACGTCGGTGCCTATGGGAAAATCACAATCCATGCCCAGCTCGCCCGACCCACACTGGGAGAAGCCCAACCATGAAGGGGAGCACCACATCCATGAATAATGCCTCATTATAATGAGCCTATACTAATACATAACCCCCTATTGGAAAGGGTTTAGTTTATGGTCAGATATCCTAGTCACATGTCAATCTATATGCCCCCCATAATAAAGGGGTCGTACCCCCCAGCAGAGATCCCAATTCCGGTAGCCCCTCGGACATCGTATTCCCATAAGGATACCGAAAATGCAAAGCAGTGCCAACATGGCTAAAACAGTCCAGTGATCCTTGACCCCATTCTGTTCTCCACACAGGCTAAACAGTCATCGTGTTGTATGATCATATAATAAAAGTAGTGCATATGCATGAGCAATCAATAATAGTAATTAGATGGCATGTTAACAAACAACATAACAACTTCGTATAATCCACAGGCAATTGTTTATAAACAGTAAAATAAAATGGTTCAACCCCCGAACATGATGGTGAGCTGACAGTGCACTCTGATGACGACAGAGTCCTTCCCCTAAAATCCCAAGCTGATTTTTCCTAAGAATCCATTCATAGATAGGTTTTAAATCTTATTTTTCTTATTAATCCTTATAGATCTTCAAATTCAGATCATGGGTCCTAGGCCAACCATAGGTTTCCATGGTCAGATCTGGAATAGGTTTTGTACTTATTTAAGAGTAACAGTGGTGACCGGCTCCAGGTGACAGGTCTACCAGTGCAGTCTACCTATAAGACCAGTGAGAGCGAAAGACAAGAAAAAGGCTATTGGAACTGACCGGTTGACTTGTATGGTAGGTCAGTGCGATCAGTGGGGTTCTAGTAGGATCTTGAAAGTGGAAACCACTCTGTGATTGATCGGTTGCATACGATTGGTCGACCTGTACGGTTGGTCACTGAGGCCAGTTGGTCCAAAGGGTCCAGTGGTTTTAGAGTCCGGGGGCCTTTGTGGGTGATTGTCTCCATGTGACAGGTCTGTCACAGCCCATTTCTGGACATGGGCATGATATCTGGGTAGCCCCATATGGGGACTCGAATCCACCCAAGATCTACTAACTGTTGTGATTCACTAACCATTCCCATAGTTTACATACATAATATCCAACACAAATCAAGTAACAATCAGAGTAATAATAGTGGAAGCAAATTTATAAATACACAGATACAAACTAACGATATAATAACATAATTTAAGAGTTTTTATGCTTTACATATAATTGTTCCACAGATGCTATATTGTATCCCATATACAAGTAAAATCAAAAGAGTGAGTAAATCGGTATCCCAACAACTTACATAGAGAGATTAACAATATCTTTCTACAAAACTAATGTCAGAGAGAGGGCACTGCATCAGTGGTAAACACAATCGCTATAGACGCAACCCTTGCCAAGATCCTCGAAGAAGTCCTCACTAGTAAAGGCATTGCCCACCAGAGGGGACTCTATAAAATCAGCTACAGAGAAGTTACCTGCATCATAATCTGAAAAACATATCGACACTAGGGGTGAGCTCCCATCCTAGCTCAGTAAGGAATCAAGTATCACATGAACTATGCAAATGAATGGATGTACATTTATTATTTAAGAAACATCTTTTTAAATCAAGTATCCAAGAAGTGTCTTTTTAAATCAAATGTGATAAAGGATTGAAGTTTTTCTAAATTGATGAGGATCCACCAGCTCTCAGGAGTAGTGGAGCGAAAGAAGAAAAGCTACTAAAGAAATTAGAATTTGCGACAGCTCTAGTAGAGGCACTGCTTTCGAGCACCATCCATGAACATGGAGAATTAGGGTTGCAACAGGGCCAGGTTTGATCGGGCATTTTTAAAGCCCAGCCCAAACTTCAATCCCTTTAGTTTAGCCCAGGCCCGCCCTGACCATGACGCAAGGGCTAAAAAGTCAACTCGGGCCCTACCTTGCCAGGTTTAGCCTAGCCCAAGCCAGTCCTGATTGGCTTTGAGTGGGCTGGGTTGGCTTTGATTGACCTTGACTCAAGGTTGGGCTGGCCTTGATTGGCCCTAACTCATGGTCGAGTTGGCCTTATTTTTCAATCCTTCCCTAAACATATGTTGCTGACTTGTTTTTCGATCCTCCTTTCAATTGTAAATGAAGAAATGAAATTATACTAAAAACCTAATAAATGCAAGCCATAAAATGGAGAACTAGTTTAATGAGAATTGGAAAATTTAAAATTTTGGAAATCATATCCAATTATATATTGTTGTAACAAGGATTTATTACATTTGGAAATGTAACAAGATAAATCTAGGCCATTCATTTTTACCATTTGATTGAATAAGAGCTTGAAATTCGATATAAGGGTAATCTAGACCATGTTCTCTCTATCCAATGGTCGGAATGAATACATCATTGCCCATGTGGCAAAATAGGTTCCTTGTAATATTTGAAAAAATAACAAACCCTTGTTACAACAATAATATATATATATATATATATATATATATATATATATATATATATATATATATATATATATATATATATATATATATATATATATACACATACAAGGTCCGGTTGGGCCAGGCCGGGCTCAACCCGAGGGTACATGCCAAGCCGTGGGCTCCAAACTCAGCCATGCTCGGACTCAGGGTGGGTACCCCGATAGAGAATCCACTAGTCACTCATGCCAATAACCCAAAGTAGCAAAATGAGAAAACAATAGAATTAGAAGAAGCAAAAACTCTACTCCAAGTAACCTTGCAATCTATAAAACTGAACGAGTCCGCCGTATTTTCTAAAATTTCCACCACTTCCACCATTTCTGTTAGAGAAAGCAGCATCTCTTGGATTCCACCTAGGGTTGGCCCGCCATGTTACCAAGAAGGCGAAGAGAGTGCAGAGGGAGTGGAGGGTAGGGTAGGGTACTTGTTGGAGGGGCAGATGTTATAGTAGGGTTAATGTTGGAAATATGAAATAGGTGCCTTAAATATGATTTTTCAAATTTGAGGTATCTTTTGTATGATTTTTCAAATGGTTTGGGTACTTCTAGTGTAATTTACCCTTGTTTTTTTAATTTGACAAGAGTGTCAGCTTAGAGAGCACTAGGAAAGGGAGTGTCATATTTATCAAAAATGCCCTCGACTAAATCAGTAGCCTTGAAATAAACGAAGACTGTTTTCGACATAACTCTTTAGAATGCAGCATCCTAAATGTGCACACTGAGTCTTGTCATATGGAAGAGTGATGTAAGGATGTTAAACGGTGTGATTTTGGTTTAACGGTGCAGTTCGGTTTCGATTTGATGTATGAGAAATGAAACCAAAACTGAACCATTTATTAAACGGTTTCAAAATACTTACCAAAATAGATTATTATTTGGTTTTTGGTTTTTCTGATTTTTTAATGGTTTCACTGCGGGCAGGGAGAGGTAGAAAGCTAGGAACAAAAGGAAGGGAAAACCAAGTTAAGCATTAAAGTAACTTTAATCACATATGAAAATAGATTTATGGTTTAGAAGTATGCCATGTGAAAAATATTAAAATATTATTTATTTCTACAAATATAGACCTGTAGCATCAGAAGAGGATTAAATTAAAGGTCTAATCAGTTTTAACAGTTCGAAATAGTTGGTTTAAACGGTTTCACTTTTGAAACCAGAATCGAACTGTTGAACTAAATGGTTTTATTTTTTTAAACCAGATTTGAACTGTTTAATAATTGATTTCACGGTTTCGGTTTAAACGGTTCGATTCAATTTCGCTTCATTTTCAATTCAATTTCGCTTCATTTTCATCACCCTTAGAGTGATGTGGCGACCGCTGAATATTTAGGAATGGTTTGAAAAAACCATGTATAAAATTTTAGCCTTAAATTTTATCATCTACCCTCCCAACTCATGTCATACCATCCCATGTATGCCCATGCAACCGCTATAATCTCATGTTACCTTCTTGATAGTCTAAAAATTTTCAATTCCTCATTTTTCCACTTAAATTGGTCTGAACTTTGGCCATAAAAAATCGGAACATTTTAAGGTAAAATTTGGTGATTTCAAATTCTTGTTTCCGTATTCAATGTCTTCCACTACCTTCTATATTCAATATCTGGTTTCAGAACTTCTTTGAAGGATTGAAGATGTTAGGTCGTCTAAAGCAGACATGAAAGAAGTTAGGAAAGCGTTGAGAGAGGTTAAATTGAGAAAGGAGTTGCAGGATAGAATTTTGGAGGAACTAAATGTTTGAGCAAAAAAGAAAATGAAGAAAGGGAACACCACTTTGGTTAAACGGTCAAATAAGATTCTTGATTCTGTTATGAACGCAGATTAATGGAATCGCCCGATTATGCCAGAGATCGAATTAGTAATAATTTGCATCGTCGTTTCTTGGAGGAGAAGATAGAAAATTATTCTGAATATAGACATACCAAATCTATTTCTCATTCTACAATCTATTTTTGATTGTATCTACCAAACAACATTTTATTTTTTTTTTATCAAAAATGATTTTTAAAAATAAATTTTGATAAATAGATAAAAAAAATATCTAAAGAGAGCCTTAGTCTATAATGTCGGCTGGTCTATATTTCAACATATTAGTCTCTTACTCAAATTCTTTCATTCATAACTTCTTTTGCAAATTTTCTTAAAAAACCAAACTTCTTGGGGAATGTAAGTTTCTTTTAATACTAAATAGAAATATATAATCCCAAAGAAATTTTTAAGAATCAATGGGAATGCTATAATACCAATGCCTGGTTGTCCCAATGGTCAAAATCTTGAATTGAGATTCCTTAGGGATCAAGGATCAATAATTGGTACCCGGAATGCTATAATCAGCCTTTTATTTTTTCCTGTTCAGAATCTTTAAATAATGACCCTTACGGGGATGAAAGAGGGAAGTAAGATTTTTTTATAGAATATAAATGTAAAATCCCAGACAAATTCTTAATAACCAATGAAAATATTATAATCCGCATTAAGAAAGTCCTGCTAAAACCCTAAATATTGCAAAAGTTGCAAAGTAGTGAGAGAACATCTAATTTGCCGACACTTGACCAGCTCAACTGGTTTATTCTCTTCGTTGTAGTCTACACCAGGAACCGAATCCTCTCCCGTGGCAGGAGATTCCTGCCACTGATCTAAGGGCTGGGGATCAGCCGGCCCGCCTACCAATACATTGGGAGGTGGGTCGGCTGAAATCCCGCCCTTGGTCGGCGACAGATGGGCGAGAGAGGATTTTTATACGTCTACACCATACAGTGTCTACTGCTCTTGTCTTCCCTCGCACCACCTTCTCGTTCCGGGCCACAACTGTGGTGGTCCGGAACTTGGCATCCAAAAATAAATTATACTTGGATTTAAAAATTGGAAGTTGGAAAAACCAACCTACTGATTGATCTTAATTCTTAACCATCGGATTGAATCCTCAAAGTTGTAATATTCGGATGGCATTCCCAACTAGGCGACTACCTTGCATCACAGTGATCCACTTGTGCATTTATGCATGTGACATTTCAAGGAAGTTGATGCTCACTTCTTTTTATTGATAAGTAGAGAAATTATTTATTGAATCATGTGTTACACAAGCTGGACAGACTACAAATTGCCAGTAACGAAGGATCGAGTTGAGGCCAAATTGTTATACACGAACGACAGGACCCTCCTAGTAAGGGAGTCAATAATAGCAATACGGTATTGCTCCCTAGAAATAAAAAAAATAAAAAATAAATAAATAAAATAAAATACAATATTCAAAATAAATAAGGTTGTAGTTGAAGAATATCTTCAAAGATTTAGACACATCGGGGAAAAACTAGTTATCGATGCTAATAAAGCACCACTGTCTGGTTATCAGACTCCACCATCACTCGCTCAACACCTTCATTAATGGTGATCAATAGAGCTGCACGAATAGTCAAAGCTTCTCCTAGTACTGGTTCGGTTTTGGTTTATTGATTTGGTTAGAGATGTAAGGAATAATTAATTAGTTCCAATTATCCAAACCAAAACCAACTAGTAGCTGGTTTGATTTAATGAGTTTTCCCCTTTATAGCCTCTTCTAATCAGGGTTGCATTACAATATGATATTTACCAAGTACTCATCCTCTCACCCACTCTAAGACCCATCAATGTTGGAAAACCTGTAAATTCTAGTATTGAAAAAATATGAAAATCCATCAAATTTAACAAAATAAAACAATGAAAAAGGATAAAAAAAAAAAAAAAAAGAGAAGGGAACAAGAGATATTATAATGTGTAATCCATGGTTCAAGTTCATGGTATTGGAATGGGCATCGGTACTTAGGTAACTTGAGAAACCAATACAGGATCTGATACGTATTGGTCATATTGGATCTGTATTGATCTGATACGTTGAGTGTCATACCTTTTTTTCCTATATGTCGTCTTAAAATGCTGAGTCATCTACTATATCGATCAGGTATGCTAATACAGATATGGATTGGCCGATCCATATAACTAAAACCGTGGTCTAATGGGTTTTGCCGGTTGAATGGTTTTATTGGTTTGCAACCAATGGTTCACACCTTACAGTCAAAATGATCCTTTGACGAGATGAGGTCTACGGCGTGTCCATTCTACGGCCAGGATCAATCTTAATAAATCGCGGCTCTTGTTCTGAAAATCCAACTACAGTTTGTCAGTATTGATTGTTTTTCAGTGGACTTGGGTTTTTTTAAATTCGGGTCTTTGGGTCCTTCGATAATCACAAAGCGGCCAGTCCTGGACTCTTCAAGCCTATTTAAGCCCTCCGCAGCTTTCTTTCGAGGAGTCGGCTCATCTTTTCTGAACAATTCCGTCTTATTCTTCCAAGTTATTCTAGCAGTTACCAAAGCTTCACTTCTTATAGCAAAAAACTGCAATCTTTCTCTATTTTGATTTGGTGAGCGATTCAAATTTGCTCACAGAGGGAGAGAGATAGAAGAGATGGGTAGTACATATTCGATGCTTACTCAATACGATATCGAGGAAGTTCAGGAATACTGCAATAATTTATGTAATAAGCTCTTAATCTTTCCTCTTTCTGGACTGATTTTTATTGGATTCTTAACTAATCGATGTTCCCAATTCAGTTTCTCAGCAAGAAATAGTGTCTCTGTACGAGAGGTTCTGTCAGCTCGACCGGAATTCCAAGGGTTTCATTTCTTCTGACGAGATCTTATCCGTGCCTGAGTTCGCCATGAATCCCCTTTCTCATGTAAACATCTTATTTTGGCTTTTTTGTTCTGTATATTTAATGTTAATAACTTGTCATTTGATGATTAGATTTGGGTTGTGATAAACTCCCCAAGTGATTAGTGTTGCATTTACTGTGTTTGATTTTATGTATTTGCAGAGGCTGCCCTTTTTTTCTTCTAATAATTGATTTTTTTTTTATTTTAATTGCAGAGACTGCTTAAGATGGTGGACGGTTTGAATTTCAAAGACTTTGTTGCCTTCCTGTCAGCTTTTAGTTCTAAAGCAAACATTAGGCAGAAAATTGAACGTAAGATGGCTTCCTAATTTTGCAATTTTATAGTAGGATTCTTGATTTTAAGCAATTGTAATTTACATGAAATTCTGTCTTCACTTCTTCCATTCCTCGAGTTTCAGCTATATCTGAAAGATTATTTCTTTCCCAAACTTCAAACCATTGATGTATGTTAACATTCTTATTATCTATGTGCCTCAGTCATCTTCAAAGTATATGACCTAGATGGCAATGGGAAGGTGACTTTCAGTGATGTATTAGAAGTGTTGCGGGATTTGACGGGTTCGTTCATGTCCGAGGAGCAAAGAGAGGTATCTTTATTATTAACATTTCCCTGCTCTAAACAAACAGTTAACTTGATTATTTACCTTTCACTGTAGTAATATGCTTCAATCCTTTGCCCAACAGCTGGTCTCTTAAACTCATTTGTATGGGATACCAGAATAATGTGTCTTGACCTTAAGACATGTCTCCTTACAGCATACAGTGCGAAATTTCATTAATAATGCAGTATTGCAATCATCAAATAGCCTTTTCTTTTTATCAATGTCTGTTTCTCGATTGAAAATGTTATGAGAAAGCTCAAGATAGAGGCCAGAGCTCTGTGTTTGTTAGGCATGTCTTCCTGAACTATGCACTATCCCAATTACTTTGGATTGGTTGTGCGCATCCTCTATCAACGAATGACTGAGACTAGTTTTTCTATGGGGGTTTAGGTCCTTTACATGAACAACATAAGTGGGACCGATAAACACTTGCTACCGAAAAGAAGAATCCCTTGAACAAGTGATATTGGAAAGAATAATAAGGGAACATACCTAGCCATTGGGCTTTCATAAGTGTTTCATGAGGTTGTTTATCTCTGTGTTAGTTAGCCATAATTATGAATTTGCTGGGGCTCTATGTGAATTTGTTTAGAGCTTCTAAACTCAAGCATGAATGTTGAGGATGTGAAACTTGATGATTTGAAGCTGGTGTTCTTGCATTTTCTATTTATACATGAAGCTATCAAGCAGGTCAAAAACTCTGTAAAAACAAGCTAAAAAGGACATCCCCATGCACGAGACTCCTGCTACTGTTGGGTCTGGGGAGGGGTAGTATGTACACAGTCTTACCCCCTCCAATGCAGAGATGCTGTTTAGATGTGTTTTAAACTTGTGACCACCAGGTTGCAATATGATAACCTTACTCTGACACCAAAGCACGCCCTCTCTGTAAAAAAAAGCTACACTAGTAAAATTTATGGATATTATGTGTCTCATCTTTTCCATTGGTTATTTTTCCTTATAACTTTTATGTACTCATGTTATAAGTAATTTATTCTTGAGGATGCATCCATAAAGATTAAATTCGGTCTGTGCTTGGTATTTGTTCTTACATATGTATATGAAGTCATATTCCCTTTGTTCTGTTTCTTATTTTTGCAGGAGGTATTGAGCCATTTATTGAAGGAAGCAGGTTATGCAAAGACATCTTCTTTATTGCTGGATGACTTCATTAAGGTATGTACCTTTCATTCTTTAGTTTACTGCTAATCTTCTCTTTGGATTGGTTATGCTTATTGAGAGCTCCAATTTTATATGGGTACAAAGTAAAGGTTCAATTTCAGGTTGGTTGTGCTAATTTGACTAATTATAGATAAATGCAAGAAGTTAAAAATATGGCAGGAGACTTGTAATGTTACTTACATATCATTATGTGCACATTGGATTCATATCACACCTTGTTGGAACCATTTCAATGGCCTCAACCATCTCAGTTCTCTTTGGTATTTTCCTTTTCTGTTTTCTCAACTTCATGTGGATGGTCCACCACATTAATTCTCTAATCATCTAAAGAATGACATGTTTAAGCCCTTAAAATCATCATCCAATTTAATATATTCCTGGTTTCCATTGACAATGTGTTATTTTTTTGGGGGAAATCATGTTTTCTTCTTTTTTTTTTTCAAGAATTAACAATGTAGAAGTTAGCCTTAGATTTAATTGTATTCCCTGTATATTTATGATTTTTTTGTCTTTCTTTTTAATTTTATACTCATTAATGCTTTCAATCCTTTTTCAGATTCTTGACTATCCTTGTCTGAGGATGGAGGTTGAAATCCCTGTTGACTAGATCAACTTGGAGAAGCTCTACACTAAATCAACATTTCTCTTGTTACCATGCCAGCATGACTTCTTTCCATGGCTAGCTTCCCGACCCACTACCCAATCTTGGTTCTTGGCTGATGAGTTAATCCAGACAGGAGACTCAAGGGCACCCTTAAACATGGCTTGAAGTCCGGTGGAAGATTCTACTGTCTATATTGTCTTCGTTCTTCCTTCTTCCCATAAACAATAATAGAAAACCAGTTCATGTATCACATGGAAATTAAAGATTCAGAATTTTGTAAATTTTCCATAGCATTTCCATTTAGCTTACTGCAGTAGTGGGCGTCTCGTCAGTGCAGGCCCTTTTTATATCCATTTAGCTTACTCTTGCTTCTTTTTTAACAAATTCTTAGAAGGTGTATGTTTATGAGCCCATTGTACTTGTCAAGGTCAATGAGCCAAGATGTACCATGTTATGTAGATTGGAGCAAAGAAACATTTACAATGTTCATTAGGTCCTCCGGAAAGCCGGAGACAGTATGTAACCGTAAAACGGTATAAATTGAACAGCCATGACCAGCTGATGAGGCTGGCTTTGTACTATAATATCCCAAGGTAACCTTTATTATATGATTGCTCCCAAACCTGTATTTGTCTTTTGCACTTCTGTCTGTGGGTGTAGGATGTTCATGGATCCATCTAATTCTAACCTTGCATGTGATGTTTGGTGGATTATCTTTAGTGTCTAGTAGTAGTAGACATTCATTCAGTTCCATGGAAATATGTGGAAAACAAAAGATAGGAAAGAAAATGACGCCTTGTATTACCTGAGAAAGAGAAAAGAAAATGTAAGGATCTGTCGGTCATTAAATTAAAAGATCAAGCAATGAAGAGAACCCAAGAAACCTTCTTCTGCTCATATGGTATTTGTAACTCTGTCAAGTAAGTAATCATCATTCATTTTCATTTTAAACAACTTGAAATGATTTTTGAATTCTCGGATACAATTCGTATCAGAGTATCATATATAATGGTATTTGAATATTTGTTACAACCGATCCTTCAGTGAGGATCTTAGAGCCCTACTGAGATAAAGTAGCTAACCGAAAGCCAGGTGTAAATACATTGATTGAGGACAGGTTATACAATAGAGGTGGTATCGCACGTGAGAGATTCTCGCAAATACTCATTCGCATGTGAGTCCTGTATGAGATGAACTTATCACTTGGCAATCAAATGATATATAATCTCACAATCGATCTTCAAAAAACTTATTTCTTGGTTGCATTCTGTGAACTTTTTGGATTTCTTTCTTAATTCAGATGGATTTCCTTTGTTCTTGTTTTTCCCCCTTCATTATTTAGGATATACTGGAGCCAAGACTCTTCTTTTCTAGAATATTTAAACTTCGCTGCTCCTGCGTGTTAATAGTGTGTTTCGTCCACCTATGATGCGGCAACACCTGGCCTGAAATAAGGGGCATCGTGACAACTCAAGATGGCATTTGAATTGTGACACATGTACAACACGTGTCATGCTCTCATTCAAGTCGACCGTTTCTTACTGTTAAGAGACCACTCTTCCAACATCTCCCCAATCGGAGGCCATGTACCAAAATTGGCAGACCGTAATCTTGGTAATAGCACTCAAGCCGACCGTTGGATCCTCATCCAACGATGGATCGCTACTTAGGCAGTTTTACAACTGTTCATCATCATCTCGGGCATTCTAGACCACTCCAACCAGTTACTCAGAGACTTATAAATATACCAGAGCTCAAAGGTAAACGAACGGTTCAACTTTTATTCTGAAATCTTCTTAGAGACTCAAACCTTACCCTTCTCCTATAAGGAGTGATTATCTTATATCACTTTATTTTGTGTGATCTGAGAATTGACTTAAGCATCGAAGTGGCCACCGGACTGCCCAGTCCATCCCTCTGTTCTTTCTGTTGTTGTATTAGGGCTTTTTCTTACAAGTCATCTATAGCGAATCATAACTCGTCTATACTGTGGCCAGCTTCGTGCGAGCACCGACAACTCGTTTATATCATGGATTTCTCTATCAGCATGGCAAACAAGTCAGTTAGACCAGTTTTTAGCATCAACACATTGACGCCCACCGTGGATACCGTTTGAGTCATCTCGTTTTCCTATTCTTTTCAAATCCTCAAAAATCTTTTCAACAATGGTTACTACTCGAAGTGGTAATGTTTCCCAAAAAGAAGTGAACTTGACTGGCTAAGAAGTCAATCAGGACAAAGGATGGAATCCACACTCAACCACAGTTCAATTGCCTGTACCAGGCATATCACCGGTGGAACTTCCACCTCCTTGAACTCAGTTAGTTGATGAGCAACTCAAGCTTTTTAGCACTTAGCTGGCAGAGATCCAACAAATGGTTATGCTCGCATGAGCAAATTAGGCTAATCAAGTTGTAGATATTTATCCAAAGGGTCTCAGCCATCAATCTGAGAGGTTGGTGGGTCAAGCTGACCTCATGACCCAGCCCGTTCGGGGAGGTCACATTAGAGTCATCATCATCAGAGCAGACACAAGGAACCAATTGCACAGCTTATCATTCCCCCCATCTATGAGCGAGATGGAAGTCCATCAACATCATCTTTTAGCAGTTCCACTAAGCATTTTAAATTAAACTGAGCTTTTGTGCATGATAGAATCACAAGGTCTGTTCATGATAGACTTGGGGAAAGGGCTCCAGCCTGATCAGTCCATGAAAGGTTAGGGGGAAAATCAGTTCCCCAGCGTTCCCATGAATCAGTCTCCATCTACGCTAGTGTCTAAGCTGGCTTGGACGCAGCAAGAGCAAAGAGAGCCTCCATGGAATGGCTTGCAGTAGAAATTGAAGCGACTGATAGATTGATTGTAGAATGAGTTACAGCCGAGTTGGCCGCATCACAAGCGACAACAAATGCAGCTGTAGTGAATACAACAACATCCATTGCAGCCGCAGAAACCATGACAATACCCACAGCAGCACCCGTGATAGCACAAATCAATCCACCAATAGTAGTTGTACAACAGCCAATTCCATAGACATTGCCAGTGTCTGGGGTGAACCCACAGGCCGAAGCTATGGAGCAATTGTTGCAAAACCTTTAGTCTCGACTAGCCGAGGTTGAGAAAGGAAAGGCAGGATTTTCTGCCCCCAACAAGAAGAAGAAACACAATGCCGACGTGGCATTGGCGCCAGAGGTAATGAAGACTCCTCTGCCAAAGCATTTTACCATGCCTAAGATAGAGCCCTACGAGGGAACCACTGACCCACAGCTTCACCTTGATAATTTTTCATCAACCATGCTACTACATGGCCACCCTGATGCCATTCTATGGAGAGCCTTTCCATCCACCATCCAAGGACTAGGAAGACTCTAGTTCAACAACCTACCAGTCCATTCTATCCATAACTTCAATCAGTTGAGTGATCGATTTTTTGAGCATTTTTAGACCCAAGCAGGTCCCAAGAAGATTGCAACCAACTTGTTGGTTGTCAAGCAAAAGTAGGATGAATCACTCCGAGTTTCCTGTTTCGGTTCAATACTGAGGTCCTCAATATTAAGGGCCTAACTGATGAGGTAATTTTCATAACCTGTTGGGAGTAGTTTCAAATGCCTACTTAAAGAAGTTGCTTTACAAAAAGCCGTCTATAAGTCTGCCTGACTTGCGGGCTAGATGTGAGAAATATGCATGGCAACAGCAATGGAACTCACCTAGAAGAAGGGAAAGTCAGCAACAATAGCAGAGAAGAAGCGGTCAGAACCGCAGACAGAGAAGTCGACTACCGTAGCCACCAACAAAAAGCAAAAGTCAGGTAAAGATGGATTTCCCAGGAAGCAAGCTAGGTCGTTCGATTGGGATTCGTTTATCCCCTTGAACACTCCCATGATCAACATCATGTACAATATGAAGGACACTAGCTTAGAAATCCCAACTCCTCGACCAATGCTAGCAGATCTTAGCGAGAGTACCACTACAAAATATTGCAAGTTTCATTGTGACCATGGTAATAGCATGGGCAGGTATAGGGCACTACGAGTTCCCATCGAACAACTCATCCAGCAAGGTCATCTGATGGAGTGTGTCAGAGGGCCCAGGCCAGCAAAGAAGAATTTCAAATCACCAGAATTTGAAAGAACTGCCTACAAAGGCAAGCAACCCCTTGACTACAAAGTAGATGCAGCAAGCAAAACAACTTATCCAGACCGGGAGGACCCAAAGGACGATCCAAAAGAATCTCCACCACTTCACAAAGTGGCCGACCTAAGAGGAGCAGTAGGGATGATAATGGTGTCACCCCTTAGATCTAGAGACACTAAAGGATGAGCACCAACTTGTCAGCAAACTTATGTAACCCTTACTATGCTTGAGGAAGAGTTCAAGAAGTGTAGTTTGAAAAAGTCTATTGTAGCTGACTTGGAATCTACTTTGAAAGTTAACAAAATTCCCTTATGTTATATGAGTTGTAAATTTCCTAATCCCACTCTTGCAAGAAGAAGTAAGAGTCCACCCCTGCTGAGGAGGATCGAAAAACCAGAAGCAAAATATTAACTCGCGCTTGTAGACAATGAGTATTCAAGTTAGGATTATTACAAGCGAGTTGCCATTCTAGATCACTACATGGAAGCAATAATCAGAGGGCCGACTACAGACAACTCATCTAGAAAAGGCAGACTCACCTAAGCCAAAAACATCTACAGCGCCTCCACATCGAGAACTCCATATGCTCAAGGAGACGTCATCACATTCAGCGATGAAGACATGGTGCATGTGGACCACCCACATGAAGACTCGGTGGTAATAATCGTGGTAATAAACCCTGAAAATGAAGGGACAAGGAGTCTGGAAAATATAGAGAGTTCTACTAACACTTCTATTACCAAGGCAATGCAGATGATGACAGGTTGTTGAAGCCTGTTACTTATTCTCTCATCAGTTTCTTTGATAATTCAGTATATGTCAAAGGAGGAATTGAGTTGGAAACTCGGTTTCAAACAAAACCAAGAAGGTGAACCATCACAGTCACATACTTGGAGGTTGACATCTTGTCAAGCCACAATGTCATCATAGGTCGGCCAAGCGTAGGAGCATTGCAAGCTTGTATTTCAATATTCCACTTGGTGATGAAGTTCCCAACTTTATATGGAGAAGGGCATTGCAAAGTGGATCAAAAGTTATCTCGGCGATGTTATGTGACCGACTTGGAAGAAAATGAGAAGAAATTATCAACCCAAAGCATAGTCATAGAAGACTTGCGTAATGGCTTACATCAGGAGAGAGGCACTCCTCCAGAAGAACTCATCCAAATCCCCATTTGGACGAGGAACTAGAGAGATATTTCTAAATCAGATAATCTCTTCAAGGGAAGCAGAAGGAAGAGTTGAAAACCTTCCTTAAGAAAAATCTTGATTTTTGCATGGTTTGCTTCTGACATGCCGAGCATCTCTCGAAGTCTGATGGAGCATAAGCTAGCAATTGACAAGTCATTTAGACCTGTCCAGCAAAAGAAGAGGAACTTTGCCCCAGAAGGAGAAGTCGTCATTAAGGAAGAATTTGACAAGCTCTTAGCAGCAGGGTTCATCCGAGAGGTCAAATACCCATCACGGGTATCAAACGTTGTAATGGTGACGGAATCCAATGGGAAATGGCGCATATGTATTGACTTTACCAACTTGAATAAAGCGTGCCCTAAAGACTACTACCCTTTGCCTCGGATAGATAAGCTAATCGATGCTACTTCAGGTCATGAAATACTCACATTCATGGATGCATACTCAGGCTATAATCAAATCAAGATGCACAAGTCAGACGAGGAGAACACCTTTTTTATAACCAAAGATGGATTGTACTATTACACAATCATGCCATTCGATTTGAAGAATGCTGGGGCAACCTATCAATTATTGGTGAACAATGTATTTGTAAATCAAATTGGCAAAAACATGGAGGTTTATGTAGATGACTTCCTTGTCAAGAGCAAAAAGACTTCAAGTCATATAGACGACTTGAAAGAAGCATTTGAAGTTCTCTGAATGCACCAAATGAAGTTGAATCCTACAAAGTACACATTTGGAGTACATTCTGGCAAGTTTCTAGGTTTTATGGTTTCCTAGAGAGGAATTGAAGCAAACCCAACAAAGATAGAAGCAATTTTACAAATGAAGTCACCTATAAAGTGAAGTAAATTCAAGAGTTAACTGACAGAATTGCAGCACTCGGTTGATTTATGTCCAGGTCTGCAGATCGCTATTTCCCTTTTTCAAGACATTGAAGGGGTCGAAAAATTTTAAGTGGACGAAAGAATGCCAAAAAGCTTTCGATGAGTTGAAGAAGTATCTTACAACTCCTCCAGTGCTAATGATGCCAGAACTCGGTGATCGAATACAACTCTACCTAGCAACTTCATCAGCTACAGTCAATGCAGTTCTCTTAAAAGAGGTCGAGAAGAATCAACAACCCATGTACTACGTGAGCAAAGTGTTGCTCGATGCCAAAACAAGGTACAAACCAGTTGAAAAATTAGCTCTTTCCTTGGTAGTTGCGGCTAAAAAATTGCGGACATATTTCCAGGCCCATGCAATAATAGTCTTGACTGAAAAGCCCCTAAAGAAGATTCTAGTGTGACCTGATATATCATGTCGGCTAGTGAATTGGGCCATTGAACTCATTGAGTTTGAAATCGACTTCTAGTGAAGGACTATAATCCAAGCTCAAGCTTTAGCTGACTTCATTATGGAGATGTCACCTTATGAAAGCTCAGAAGTCGATAAAAATGCAAAGGCATAAATTTTTAGACAACCCAAGAAAAAAAGCTCGGAGTGCACTTGTAAAACTTGCACCCAAATACCACAGCCTAACCGGATTTCTATAGTGCTAGGAGGGTTTTACACCGTCAACCAAATAGGTTCCCAGGTCACTAATAAAAAAACTGGGTTGCACCATTTGTGAACCAAACCAAAAAAATAAATTAAGAATATACAAACTAAGCCCTTTATACGAAAAACAAACATTATGGATGGTCGAATAATCAGAGCTAGTAAGAACCACTACTTCCGATCGGCTTAGGTATAAAGCCTGTTCACGGGAATGGGATAAGTTGGTTTGATTCCAGAAGTCAGATAAGAATATTCCTCCAGCTTAGGATGAACTATTAGAGACCCATCTCATGTATAACCATCTTAGAGTCCTTTAGGAAGAGGAAACTCTCAATCTCTCTTAACTTCCTTGCCACATGGCTCTCTTTGATCGTTTCCCACTCTTGGGAGAGTTACACTCCAAGAAGGAGACTAGGAAGATGAAACCTACTAGAGCTCCCTCTCATGAGGATAGGATACTCATTATGTCACACCCCAATTCTGGTTTAACTAGAAAGGTGTGATGAACCCTCCAATAAACCAACGGTTCACCCAAGATCTCGTATAGGTCGTACCCACCATATCAAACCAAACACACATTCCACATTAATAATTAGAGATAATAAACAAATAAATGAAAGTCTTACAAATAATGAACTGAGAGTCTAACAGTGATAAATAAGTATTTAATCCAATTATCTTCAAACCACAAGACATAAAAATAAATAATCAATTACATATATGATGTTCAAATTATAACTAAACTTAAGCAAAAACACATTGGTTGCACTCGCATGATAAATCATGCGCATCTTCTTCAGCTTCTACGTCCATCGCAGCAACGTGTCCATACATCGACGCATTCATATACTCTTCAACTGTAGGACCTGCATCATCAACTAAAAATATTCGACGTTGAAAGGGTAAGCACACATCATGGCTCAGTGAGCAAACAAAATAATGCAACAAACATATGCATGCATTCAATTAAAATCTTTGGTCTGGTTTATAAGTTTGCAATGTGCTATAGAAAGGTTTGGTGGCCGCCGCACCTCTATACACGAGTGTGTGAATTCGCCCAATGGATCAAACACCATTGCCGTCCCATATGCACCCACCATGGAATAGAGACAGAGCTAAAGTGTCCGAATCAAACCCCGCCAACACTTCCCCTGATGCCTTTTCCATACCAACATGTAAGCCCCTATTGGCGAGGGCTTGCAAACTGGGTTCGCAACTAACCAATTCTAATGCCAAATAGTGTATCTAAGGCCTCACCCTAGCATCCCTCAATACATCCATAGAGATAGAGCTAAGGCCTCCCGACAGAGTCAGAGACCATACGGTCCGAGACCACCTCCCCTGATGCCCTACGACGTAATAGTTCTGCTAAGGTAATGGCGATACGATGATGTTAGTGGGCAAGACTTGAGTAGAGATAGAGCTAGAGTCTGGTGATGAGGTTAAAGACCACCATGCCACGTCCTCCCTCTGATGCTCCACTCGCGTCCAATACACCGACCACACACATACATTCACATGCCTATTTCTAGCATCATCATCATCATCATGTTATAAATAAATGAAATTAAATAAACATGAATAGTAATAGCAGGAATATTGGATGACATGTGAGATGCACATTACAAGCATACAAGCATAGAATCAGTCATGGCATTGGACTCAATAAAAATAAACAGTTTGTTATTTTAACCAATTAGTGTAGGTTTTGTTCCCTCACCTGTTTGCAATTCTGGATGTCCTTCCAAGCCTTGAAATTCTCTTTGAATTAATTTAACAACCTAAAATTTATATGAATTTTAGTTGCCTGATAGGTCCTATGGTCTCATGCTGTATCGACCTTACTGTTTACGATCGATACCCTACGGTCGCATATGGTGCGACCATAGCTGCGACCATATGATTTCTGAAATCTTCCTGTATGCCTATGGTCGATCCTTTGGTCGTACTGGTCATGCTATGGTCGATCGTAGCTACGACCCTGAGATTTTTGGTCACAGTTTACATGAAATTCGAGTTCTTCCTGGGCTAATTCTTCTGTTCTTCAATGGGTTTTATTCTAAGGTCATCCAATGGCCATCATTAGTAATTTCTTATCAACCCTAATCATTAAATTCACTCCTCATGGTTCTCCTTGGGATTTTCTCAAGAAAATCACATAGATCATATTAGGTTGATATTGCCTATCCTCCATAGAAGTTTTATTCCTTAGAGTTTACATCTCCAGAGATTCGTTTCATACCTTTGCCTGTGATAGAGAGCCAATCTCTTCTTAGCAAACTCTTCTCCTTAGCTTTTTCTTCATGTCCTTCTCTTTCTTCTCTTCCTTCTCTTTTTCTAGGGTTTACTAATGTTCTAAAAGAGTAAAAAAGGGATGAGGGACGTCCTTTATATAGAGGAAAACTCTTCATATATAGTCCTCTTTCAATTAGGAAAGCAATCCCTTAGTTTAGGAATGTTTCCAAAACTCGGAGTTGTAAGGACAAAGATCGTAATCTTGTTTGGAAGTCGCCACCTAGATTAAGGTCTAGGACCTTAGAAAAGTGAAATCTCACACTAAGGTAAAACTTCGATTGACTCATGACCCTTATATTGGATTTCTGGTCCATCAGAGAATGGGTAAGCGTCAGGTTACGGTTATGGAAAGGGGTTAGGCACCCAAACCGCCCGATCGAAATCGGTCTCCTATACCTTTCCTATGCTAAACTCTATCTATTCCGAACCAAACCGAGTGGTTTGATATCATTAAACCAAATCTATATCCATCAGATTGCCTACGTATCATAGAATTATTCTGAAAATCAGGTTCACCATCATAGTTTAGGGTGATTAAAATTTATGGCTATGATTTATGCTTGTGCTTGATTAAGTTCATTATTCAAGTTGAAGTTTATACTTGAAAGGCTGAGAAACCCTATGGGTTAGTATTTGGATAGTCCATACGAACTGATAGATAGTCCTAGTGGATCTAAAATGGATAACCCTTTCTGGGTCAGAATGTGGATAACCCTATTTGGGTCAAAATGTGGATAATCTTTTCTGGGTTGGAATGTGGATAATCCTATTTGGGTAAAAATGTATAACCCTTTTTGGGTTGGAATGTGGATAACCCTATTTGGGTCAAAATGTGGATGGTATCCTAGTGGATCTATGGATAGTCCGAATGGACTAAGGTGTGGATCCGAATTTGGGATTCTCCCAAATAGCCTACGTATCCTAGGGTTTGCCCTAGGAATTAGAATCCGCGTAGTTCGAATAATGGCTGAAATAACTTGTTTTAGGTTAAGGATTGAGAACCTATTCTAGGTTTAGGATTTAGAACCTGTTCTAGGTTTAGGATTGAGAACCTATTCTAGGTTTAGGGTTTAGAACCTATTCTAGGTTTAGGGTTCAGTGAGGGGCAGAAATCGTCCTGAGCTACCCTTTTCACCCTAAGCTCTAATTTTGGAAGGTTTGTCAAAGTATTTTCTTTCTTTATTAAGATTTTTATTATTTTCTATTATGCCCTTCCCAAGAATGTGGGTGCCTAAATGCACATCTCACGCCTAGATTGTCTTCTAGAAGTGTGCATACATGCTGTTCAACTAGGGTGTTACAAAAATAAAATTATTGCCACGAATGGAATATTCTATCTAAGCATGGCATGTATGATGTTAATGGTAACTAACATAACATATAGTAAGATTATGAAAATCTCCCTAACATGGCATATGATACCATAAAAATTGATTTAAACATGGTAAAACTTAACATGCTATATTCTACGCATGGCAATTCTAAACATGACATGTCTAAATATGGTAATTATCAAGATATTACTAAATATGGCAAAAAAAATTTATTTATTCTACCAAATATAGCAACACATGGATATGACAAACATGGTATGTGCACAATCCAAACAAAGGATGTGAATACTCTAAATGTGACCATTTATCCAAATGTGGCATGTGGATACTCAAAATGTAGCAAATATGCAAATCACTCAAACAATCAAATGCACATTATAGTGAATGAGACATCAATGAAACCTTTCTAAAAAATCTAAAATTATCAAAAAAAACATATGTTCAAGAAGTTTTTTGAAAATATTATAACTTTTGTGAAGACATTTGGAATGAATAATGACTCAAAAATGTCAAAATTGTGACACAAAGTTTTAAGTATTGCACAAACTAGGAACTGCTTTCAAATTCTGTCACATTACACCAAAATGACCATAGGTAGGTCTTCTATAACTCAAATTAAGCCCTATTTTTTTTCATAAAAAGATGACTTGACATGCTACATTTCAACTGAAGGGGTCGAATCCCAATAGAGGATGAAACCAGGTCAAATGAATGCCATAAGACCGGATATGTGCACTGGTCAAGTCTGTTCCAGATTTTTGACCAGTTGCACCATAAATTCTGTATAAAATCCCATACTTAATGAAAGTTAAATACAAATATATGTTCATGTATAGAATTGACAGATCTAAAATTTCATCAAGAAAAACAGGTGAAAATAGAACATTCTCATTGTGAGAAAGTTATTTTTCACTCATGTCAATCAGTATATCCTAACAGATTAAAAAACAGAGCACTATGCACTTCAAAATCAATATCAATTCAATAAAAAATTTAAAAAATAAAAAATAGTGCCATTTTTTAGAAGACTTCCATATCTAAAAAATTCATACGAAGTTGATTTTTTTATTATGGCCGTATAATCCTTTTCTAGAGACTTTCTGATAGGGAATTGCATTATACCCGAGTAAGGCAGCAATGCCAAAGAAATTTTTTTTTTGATAGACTTTACCAATTCCAAATGGAACGAAATTTCTAGGGGAGTCTTCTAACATATCAGAGAGAATCCCATAAGCATTTGGGCTTCAAAATCTATTAAAAATCACATGAGATGCACATCCCAAATTTGGATCCTAAATCTGAAAATTTCAGATTAGAAATCCACTTTGTAAAATTTATCAAAAATATCAAACATCATCATATAGCACTCAAATCATCATCATTGAATAGTTTAAACAAATTATCATACATAAAAAATGTTAGTCATGAGCATCCTAACATCAACATGCATGCAATAGGGCATTCTTGATCGATATTTAATGAAAATAAGCCTTTTCAAGCAAAATCAATATTAAAACATTCTAAAGACCACTAAATTCGTTTTAGGGTACCAACCTTGTGCTTAAATGGAGTGAAATCTTTGATGTAGGATTTTTTAGAGATCGTATCAAGATTTTTGAAGGTGAATCCTCATTCTCCTCTTCTCTGCTCCTTTCTCTCTCTTCTCTCTCTCTCTTTTACGTTTTCTCTTTTTTTTCTTTTCTCTTCTTCTTCTCTCTTCTTTCTCTCTCTTTCACGTTTTTTTTCTCTTCTGGAAAAAAAATCCTCCTCTCTCTTTCTCTTGGCCTTTTTATCTTCTCCTCTCATCTTCTAGAAGATCCCTTCTTTCCTTTTCTTCTTCTTCTTCTAGAAAATCCCTTCTTTCCTTTTCTTCTTCTTTCCTTTCTTCTTTTCCTTCCTCTTTGTCCTTCTTCTCCATGTTTTTCTTTTCTTTTCTTTTCCTTTTCTCCTTCTTCTTCTAGAAAATCCCTTATCTCTTTCCTTTCTCTCTTTCCTTCTTCTCTTCCTTCCATTTCTTCTTCTTCTTTCTTATTCCATGTTTTTTCTTCTTCTTTTCTTTCCTTTTCTTCTTTCTTATTCTAGGAAATCCCTTATCTCTTTCCTTTTTTTCTTCTTTCCTTCTTTTCTTCCTTCCACTTTCTCCTTCTTCTCCTCTTTCCTTTTTTCCTTCTCCCTCTCACTTTTTCATGGCTTCTCTTCTAAAAAACCCCCTCCTTCTCTCATGTTTTTTCTTTTCTCTCATTATTTCCTTATTTCCTTTTCTTTCCTTCTTTTCTTCCTTCCTCTTCTTCTTCTCGGCTTTTTTTTCTTTTTTTATGGCTTCTCCTCTTCTCTCCTTCTCACGGCTTTTAGAAAACCTCTTTCCTATAATATATATATATATATATATATATATATATATATATATATATATATATATATATATATATATATATATATATATATATATATATATATATATATATATAAAAGAAATACATGCATATGGGTCGACGTGACTTGGTTTGGATTGGTCTGAACTGGGCCAGGCTGAGTTGGATTAAGTTGGATTGAGCTGGTTTGGACCAAGTTGACTTCTTCTATCATTTCATAGTCCATTTCTGCCACCATTCCATATGGAATTTTTCGATAGCCTCTATTCCAAATTTTCTACGTTCACTTGTGGAATACTAGAACTTGAATCACCTCATTTGAAAATAAAATGGCCAACTTATGAATTTTTAAAGTTTAAGCAGGCCAATTATCGATAATTTGGCTAACCATTCTGCATGGGATCCTTCGGAGACTTCTACCGGAAATCCTTTACGTCCACTTTGTAGAGTACTAAAAATGAAACATATTGAAACTGAAATCACCTGATTTGGATGTGGGGTGACCAAAATATGAATTTTTAAAAATTAAACGACCATTTCGATATGTAATTTTGCATGGGACCCTTCGGAGATTTCTGTATCGAATTTTTCACGTCCACTTTGTAGAACATCACAAATGAAGAATAATGGCCTTTAAATCATCTGAATCTGACGTAGAACGACAAAGATATGAAGCTTTGAAGTTCTATCGATAATTTTGCATGAAAGCTTGCATGGGGCCCACCGGTGACCTTTGCCTGGGATTTTTCACGTTCACTTTGAAGAGGACTGAAAATAAGGAATATTGGCCATTGAATCATCTGATTCCGATATCAGATGACCAAGATATGATGATTTGAAGTTTAAATGATAATGCATGCATCATACGATAATTACGTAAATGCCCTTGCACTTTCAAACTATGATATCTTCCTTGTTTGATGTTAGAATTTAATGATTCCGGTCTCATTTTGAAGATAATTTCACGACCTATACATCCAAGTAGGTAATAGCCTATGACCCTGCTGTGGGGTTCTTTAAAGAATAACAAACCTTTGAGTTAAAAGTCGAAAACCTGCCATATGGATTCACTTATGCTGAGGGTAGCAAAAATGGGGTGCTTACAGATGCCCCTCTTTAGCCGAGATTGTTACCAATTGAAGGCTAAAGACAAAAGAATCACATTTTTGATATGAGTGAGATTGCTTATTGGGCAGCACTTAGGGTAATTTGTCCTAAACTGCCTACGTATTCTAAGGGTGTCCTAGAAATCAAGCCCAGAACATAATTCGACTAGCAAGAAGGTTTGTTCTTCTTGGAAAATTGGTGATTGTTCTTCTTGTATGAAGCTAGGCTGTGAATACAAGGCTCATTTGTAGGCTGGGAACCTCTTCTTGCTGAGGTGGGACTCATGATGCAAGGTACGCGCGGGCTTGAACCCGACTTGATCCATTTGTAGGCTGATAAACCTCTTCTTGTAAGAAGCTAGGCTGTGAATACAAGGCTCATTTGTAGGCTGGGAACCTCTTCTTGCTGAGGTGAGACTCATGATGCAAGATACGCGTGGACTTGAACCCGACTTGATCCATTTGTAGGTTGAAACCTCTTCTTGTACGAAACTAGGCTGTGAATACAAGGCTGGTTTGTGGGCATGGAACCTCTTCTTGTATGGAGCTAGGCTGTGAATACAAGGTTGGTTTGCATGAGCTTGGGCTTGGCTTTGATTTGTCTGGGTGGAGGAATTATTGTATTTCCTTTTGATTGAACTGAGGCTCTTTAGATTTTCCATTTTGGGTTGAGTACCTGCACTTGTCAGATCATTGAAAATTTCATAAAGCATGTTATAATGATTATTTCTAATGGAGTGGGGAAACAAATGTTTCTTTGTTGAATTTAAAGAGACATAGTTCATGAGCCACACCAGAATTCAAAAAAAAACAAAAAATGCTATTGGTTTCTTGACTGGGGCAACTCTAGGGGAGTGTTCGAACTTTTTGATTGTTCCATTCACGAGCTATGGTATCAACCAGATCTAATGTCAACTCTCTAGGAGGTTCACAATCAGTCACTTCTCTGCTGGTGCTTGTTGGGATATTGAATTGCTGAGGTAGCCTTGTTGGGGAATAGAATGAAGTATGAGTCAACCCCATGAACCGGACATGTAAACTATTCTCTGTATTTGTGACAACCCACTCTTGCTTCCACCAAGTGCATTTCCATCTGATATCTGCTGTGGTTATTTCTTTGAGGCGGCTGAACCAATCTGTGTCCATTTGATAAGCCATAGGATCTGCTCTTTTTGCCAATTGGAAAGGGTTAAGGGTCGTTGCTTCAGATTCTTCAACTAATCCTAACCTCTCTGTTAACCAAATTTGAAGTAGATATAGTGACCCACTAAAATTGTCCAGCTCAAACTGATTTTGATGAGTTGCCATGAAGTCGAAGCCCTTTAATGTCTCGGCCAATACTGTAGGGATGATGTCAAAACCTTGTCTTGCATGTTTGATAAGATCTATTATGATTGGAGATTCTGTATCTGTGCAACTTCGTAGCAATAGTCGGGCTATGCTACAATAGAGGTAAACATGTCTTCTCTGCTCCTGTGCTTCTTTCCCTTTTGGACTTGTACGAGCATATGATTTGATCATGCGCTTTATCTGTAGTCGTTGATATTGTACAAAATGACACATTTCTTTCCTATCCCAGCTGAAAAAATCTTGTATCTCTTGCTTGTAATCTTTTCCTGGAGATGGTTTGAAAATCTTCCGCTTAGGTGTGTGCAGGAGGCAAGCTTTGAATTCTTCCATAGTTAGGCATAATTCGACTTCTCCCATCCTGAAGACATGAACTATTGGATTCCAGCATTGAGCGACTGCTTTCAAAAGATCTGAGCATAATTTTATCGTTGTTAATTGAGGAAGTGCCTCCAGTTGATGCTTTCGCAGGAAAGAGCTATTTTCTGTGAACTCAACACGCCAGCTCCAATTTTCCAGTGCATTATCCATCTCTGTAATTCTGTTCGATGGATCGATGGATTGTCAGCCTTCCGGGTATGATCTGTAGGAATCCCGACATACAAATAGAGATTAAAATAATGATTCATTGGAATTATCTTAAATTATTATTGTTCAGATATATTGAAATGCCCTTAGTAGATTACACATGAAATGTATATATATGAGTGACTCTGTCTGAGTTTTAAGTACTTAAATCTATAGACATGATGAGCGAAAGTGGAGGTCCAAATGGGACTGACAAGAAACTATCCAGGTGTGTCTACCAACTGGAGGAGTTTATGGTTATTTATGTAGAATGGGTTTATCTTACCGAGAAGACCCCATTTATCAGTTTGAGAAAGGAAGGGCCTATTGGAATCTTGGGACGCCATCGGATGTAATGAACGAGAGAGAAGAGTTCCAGCCAGTTTTTTATTTTATAATTTCTCAGATTGATATACTCATGAGAGTTTATATTAAATGATATGAAAGATGGGTTTTGATGTGTAACTCTTGGAAAATCCGTTGGATAGATGGACGCATGAAAGAGTTTAGCCAAAAAACAGGAAATTCTTTCTTTGATTATGATGATAAGATGAGCCATCCCTTGGTGAAAGGTGTTGTACCCCATTGGAGAATCCAGTCAACTATGTCGGTAAGTTCTTCAAATGATTGATGCCCGTTGTTGGTGTCAGCAGGTGTGAGAGAGGCCTTCTACACCCTCCATTTTTTTTGGAAGAGTGTAGAGACTACACATAATATCTCTTTACTTGATCCAAGTTGGTCAAGTATTGTAACTCAATGCCCTCCATGTTGACCAGTCGAACAACTTTTCCAGGTAATATTTCCTTTACCATGAATGGTCCAATCCAATTAGGGCGAAACTTGCCCCTAAGGCCATGGACAGGTGCTCTTTGCTCCTTCAATACCAGGTCCTCGACTGTCAAGTGACGAACACGCACCTTTTTGTTAAAGGTTGCTGCCGTTCTTTGTTGGTATTTTTTTACATTATCGACTGCCTTCATCCTTCTTTCATCAACGAAGTTCAGTTCATCATATCTGGATTGCAACCATTCAGCTTCTAGAATCTTGTATTCCATCAAAACTCTCAGTGATGGCACCTCTATTTCTACCGAGAGGACTGCTTCCATACCATTTACTAGTGAATAAGGCGTTTCCCCAATGGATGTTCTTATGGATGTTCTGTATGCCCAGAGTACATAAGATAGTTTGTCCGCCCAGTCAACATTAGTTTTTGCCATCTTCTAGAGGATAACCTTGACATTTTTATTGGCCGCCTCTACTGCCCCATTTGTCTGTGAACGATAAGGAGAAGACCTATGCCTTTTGATGCGGAACTCGTCACATAATTCTTGGACTCTCCCTCTAAAATGTTGTCCTTGATCTGATATTATAGAATTAGGCATTCCATGCCGGCATATGATGTACTCTTGTAAAAATTTAGCCACTTTGTTTGCTGTGAGCTTGGCGTATGACTGTGCCTTTACCCATTTTGTGAAATAATCAATGGCAACCAAGATGAATTCATGCCCATTTGAGGCTTTAGGGTGAACCTTTTCAATTACATCTATGCCCTAGGTTGAGAAGGGCCATGGAGAACTAAGAGTATGCAACCCTGCTGGAGGCACGTGTATTAAATTATCATGGATTTGGCACTTGTGACATTTCCTTACAAACTCTGCACAGTCTGCTTCCATTGTGTTCCAGTAATATCCCATTCTGAGAATCTTCTTTGCAAGCATTCTAGCATTCATGTGAGGTCCACATATTCCTTGATGGACTTGTTCGATGATATTTTGTGCCTGTTCCTCGTCGACACAGACTAACTACACTCCTTCATGGGATCTTTTGCATAGGATATCTTCGCATAGTATGAACTGAGAGGCATATCGCCTAAGAGATTTCTTCTCACCTGTTGTGGCTTCTACTGGATATTTTTCTTCCTTAATGAAATATGATGGGAGCAAACCATGGTCGGCCATCGATTGTCAGTGCATTCACTTATTCCAAGTGGACTGGTTGTACTCTTTTCTCTATGATGAGGGGTTTGATATGTCCCAAAGGATCATTTCCAATCATTGAAGCCAAGGTGACTAATGCGTTGGCATACTTATTGGTATCTCTTGGGGAGTAGTCAAATTTAATTTGCATGAACTTCCGAGCCAAGGTTATTACACATTGTTGGTAAGGTATCAACTTCTTATCTTTGGTTTTCTAGTCTCCTCTGACTTGGTAGATAACAATTGATGAGTCACCACAGACCTTTAATCTGTAGACCCCTATGGCCAAGGCTGCTTTCAGTCCCATGATACGTGCTTCGTATTCTGCAATGTTGTTTGTGCAGTCAAAGTTTAATTTGAATGAAAATGGCACAAATGCCATTTCTGGATCTATAAATAAGACGCCGGCCCCGTATCCCATATGATTTGCGGCTCCATCGAAGAACATTATCCATGTGTCATTCTTCCCCTCCTCTTGAGTTGTGTAAACTTCTTCATCTGGGAATACATCTTCCAGATGTCTGAGGTTATCTTCAATCGGTAGAGCTGATAGATGTTTTGCAATTACGCTCCCCTTGATAAACTTTTGAGTAGTGTATGTAATGTCGAATTCGGACAACAACAATAGCCACCTAGCCAACCTTCCTGTCAAAGCTGGTTTCTCGAATAGATACTTCAGGGGGTCCATTCTGGAAATGAGTATGACCTTGTAGGATAACATATAATGCCTCAATCTCTTTGTTATCCAGACCAGGGCTGCGCATGTCTTCTCCAGCTGTGTACAGTTGGATTCGTAGCCTGTGAATTTCTTATTCAAGTAGTATACTTCCTTTTCTGTCTTTCCATCCGTATCATGCTACGCTATCATTGATCCCATAGAACCCTCTAGTACTGACAAGTAGAGGAGTAGTGGTCTCCCCGGTACTGGTGGGGTTAAGACTGGTGGGTTCAATAGATAGGTCTTGATTTTGTCGAAAGCCATCTGACATTGAGGGTTCCAATATTTTGGCTGGTCTTTTCGGAGTAGCTTGAAAATTGGTTCGCATGTTGCAGTGAAATGTGCAATAAACCGGTTGATGTACTGAAGTCTTCCCAAGAAACCTCTTACTTCCTTTTCTGTTTGAGGAGATGGCATTTCAGAGATGGCTTTTATCTTGGCTGGATCAATTTTGATTCCTCTTTGGCTGACCATAAAGCCTAGCATTTTGCCCGCTATTACCCCAAATGCACATTTTTGGGGGTTAAGCCTTAGTTTATATTGCTTGATCCTCTCGAAGAACTTCCTTAGTGCCGGGATGTAACCTTCTCTGGTGAATGATTTTATGATCATATCATCTACATACACCTCTACTTCTTTATGGATCAGGTTGTGCAAGATTGTAATAGCCATTCTTTGATAAGTTGCCCAGCATTCTTCAACCCAAATGGCATCAAAGTGTAACAATAGGTGCCCCAGTCTGTTATGAAGGCGGTCTTCTCCTTGTCTTCAGGTGCCATCTTTATCTGATTATACCCTGAGAATCCATCCATGAAGGACAAAAGAGCATGATTTTCAGTGTTATCCACTAAGATGTTTATCTTTGGTAATGGAAAGTCATCTTTGGTACTAGCCTTATTCAGATTTCTGTAATCTATGCACACCTTCAATCTTCCATCCTTTTTAGGTACAATGACCACGTTTGCTACCCACTCTGGGTACTTTGTGACCTCCAGGAATCCTGCGTTAAACTGCTTCATGATATCTTCTTTAACCTTGAGGGTCCATTTAGGCCTTAATCGCATCAGCTTCTGCTTATATGGCCTTGCATCTGATATCAAAGGTATCTTATGCTGTACAACTTCAGGGTCTATGCTAGGCATATCTTCATAGGACCAGGCAAACACTTCTTGGAACTCCATCAGTAATTCTGTCATTTGTTTGGTTTCTTCTTTAGTCAAGGTAGCACCGATCTTTATTTCTCGAGGTTGCTCTGCTGAGACGAGGTTAATTATTTTGAAGTCTTCATCAACAGGTTGAGCCTTCTTCTCCTCCGAGGCTTGGATGGATTGTAATATTTCAGGAGATGGTTCATCATTTTCAATATTTTCAAAGTTAGAGTTAGAAGGAGAAGGAAAGGAAGAAGTAGACGCAGTGTAATTCAAAATATCATCTTTATTCATATTCAAAAGCAAAGGTACAGAGGAAAAGGTTCCCAGTGGAACAAACTCAAAACTTGAAAAGGACTTAATCTTATCTAAAGACCTAAGGATCCTAGGCTCAGACATAGTCATAATATGTGGATTACATGGCAACCCCTTTGGGTAAACAAAATTATCATAACAACTCCAATTGGGGATTATTTCGTTGACAGAAAGGGTAAATTGTTGTATATCGGGACTCCTATCTTGATCTTCACCAGTAAGCGTCATCACTTGATCGTCCTCGAATAGGTTGCTGATGTTGATCACCTCTGTCTTGGATTTCTGCTCCTTGCTTTGCTCTTAGATCTTGGTTTGACGAAATGAAAAGGGCAGATGGGTACCTATAGGATCTGGCTCAGTTGTGGCTAGGATGTTGTCAACCTGGAACCCTCTGAGAGAGAAATCTTGTCTAGTATCCCCTTATGATTCTTTACCATTCTGTCCAGTGGCCAATGTGTTCACGACTGTAGAGTCCGCGTGTATCGTCACAGTGGTACCCTTGTGAATGAATTTAACCTTCTGATACAAAGTAGATGCCACTGCATTGGCCTGACAAATCCAAGGCCTTCCTAGAAGCATGCTGAATGAGGCCGAAATGTCAATGACTTGGAACTCTGTTTTAAATTCAGCCGGTCCTACTTGAATTGGCACTGTGAAGACACCCAATACAGCCCTTCTAGTATTGTCATACGCCTTGATGGTCATATCTGAAGGTTTCAACTCTGATTCGCTGAAGCGTAGATGCTTAAAGGTACGAAAAGGGAATACATTCAAAGCTGACCCATTATTAACCAGGACTTGAAAAATGCTCTTGCCTTGACATCCGATGGTAATATGTAAAGCCTGTATATGATCCTTACCTCCTTGAGGAAGATCAGCATCTCCGAAGATGAATGCATTAATGACATATCTGCCTCCTACTAGCATGGCTAGTTCTTCTCCGTCCATTGAAACTGGGACCTGAATGCTTGCTAAAGATTTTAGTACTGTAACCCTGTGGACCTTGGAAGCCATCAGAAGCTCCCAAATGGACACGTTGGCTTGGGTCTTTTGTAATTGTTCAATATCGGATTTGGAGGCTCTGGTTGATTAGTAGGACCTTTACCTTTCTCTCTCACAGTTTGGGCCGGATCATTTACCATCAGGTGAGATGGTTTGTAGTTCTTCTCTGTTCTGGTTTCTGCTACTTCTTGTTCATCCTCCGAGAATATGAACTCCATCTCAAGGAAACGGTTGCCAACTTGATTTATCTCTGTCTCCTCATCTGAGAGGTAGATGAAGAATGGTTCTTCTTCTTCTTCTTGCTGTACTTGTGTTATTGGGTGTGATGAATCTTCCAAGAAATAAAAATCATATTCTTCTTCTTCTTCTTGATGGCTACCCAACATGTTTACTTCGTCACCAGATGTGACGACCATATTGCTTACTCCTTCTATGACGGGCATAAGGTCCGAGGGCTCATCTCCCCATTCTATGAAATTGATGCTGTGGTGAGGGAGGGGATTATTCGCTACTGACACTTGTCGGGGCTGGACCTTAAATTTATCGGAATCCAATAGATCCTGTATGGCATACCTTAATGTGTCGCAGTTGTCCGTGTCATGCCCATGCTGATTGTGGTACTTATAGAATAGGTCCATGCAAAAATTTGGTGAAAGAGGACTTGGAGGTGGATGAGGGTCAAGCACTGTCAACTTCTTAGCTTGTATCAATTTGTCCAGAGCCTTGGATCGAGTCATCCCCGAATCCATGAACTGTCTCCTTGGTCTTGCTTGCGGTGGTGGGGTGTAACTTGAACTTCCCAAGATCAATGGCTCAGAATCAGTATGAACTACTTGCTTTGCTGATTGATTCCTTGGATTTCTTGGTGGGTATGCCCTTCTATTCGAAGCCCCTTCCGACCTTTCTATCTTTCCTGATAATATATCTTCCCGAGTTATGGCATCCTCTACTTGTTGTCCTGCAACCACGAGCCCTTCGAATGATAGGATGGCCTGGCCAAAAATGTATGTCTTATATGGCCCACTTAAGTCTCTCATCATTATCTGCACCTGATCCCTCTCGGAAGGTCGATCCCAAAGCTTTGCTGCAACACTTCTGAATCGAGTTAAATAAGCCTTGAATGTCTCTCTCTGTGCTTGGACCATGGTTTCCAATTGCCTATGGTGGGTCTCTATCTCTGTGTTGTAGGAATAGAAACTGATAAATGCCTTGGTGATGTCTGACCATGAATGTATCTGTGACGGGTTCAAATTCATCAACCATCGATGAGCCCCGCCCGTAAGTGAGAATTGGAATGCTTGTCCTAACTACTCATCAGTAAAGCCTTCGCCTTGCTTCAATAAGCCCATGAATGATCTTAAGTGGGTCCTGGGGTCTCTTGTCCCATCAAATTTCTCAGTGGTCCATTTAAATTTGAGAGGCAACTTAGTTTCTGGAAAGAAGCATAATCCTTCAGAATCAATGATTTGGCTTTCTACTCCTTTCATGCCCCTCAGTATTTTTTCCACTTGACTCAGTCTATCATCGTATCGGCTATCTTCTTCCTTCAATTTCTTAGTCACAGGGGTAGCCTGAACTATTGACTGTTTCTGGGGTATAACACCTTCCATATCTTCGAATGCCAGGTTTATGAAGAATTTTGACACAGTTGGGTTAGGGGTACCCGATCCTTGTGGCAGTTCCATATTTACCCTTTCAGAGGTCGACCCTTGAGCCTACAGTTGCAATTCTATATCCCTTACTGCGACAGCTATCATCCCCATGGTATCCTCCATCTTTTCCATCCTGGCATCCATAGTGATCGGGACTTGGTTTGATCCATCAGCCATTGATTCAGTTGATGTGGTTGAGGTGGGACTAATTGGCTCTGGTGTGTACACCCTAGACAACCCCCAATAATGGGATCCCTTATCCAAGAGGTAGAAATGGTTGTGGTTTAGGCTGACTCCTTGGCTTGTACCAGAAAAGAACCCAAAAGTAATAAATATTAGGACTCTAGGATAACGGGAGTGGAAAGAAGTCACATGCACAATTAACGATGACTCAACCAAACAAGAATTAGCTCCTTCCTAAGGATAATCGGGTAAACATTATTCAAGTCAATTTAATTGAATTTGATTAAGCCATGTGTTCAGTCTTGAGACCTCGTGATTCTAAAAAATGGATAATCAGTGGTACCAAGTTCTGGCCACTTGGGTTACCGAATTTCAATGAAAATGAGATGGATATATTAATCCGTTGTCCTTATTAGGGATGGTTAGCAAAAGTGATTCATGGAGGAACAAACTAGTAAATTTCTTCTTGACCATGGTATCTATGTCTTGACAGGGATTTTTTGCTTATTTTTTGAAATTGATGTGTTAACAATGAGAGGTTCGACACATCGAGCTTACTTAATGGAGGGTGTATAGTGACCGTCTACTATGATGTAGAATATGTATATACATACCTCATACTCCCAATGGGTGAGAGTTCAAGATGCTCATTGTGTAGATTCTAACATGTTGACTAATCGAGGATAAAAATGGGTAGAAATTCGACGTCTTGAACATGGATGTCATGGTTAAGCATATTTTATTGGATCGGTTCTGGGATGAACCAAAAATAACAAACATTGGGCTACAATCTGGGTTAGGACAGAAAAGGCCACCTTGAGAAGGACGGGATAACCTATCACCGAATGCACGATGAATAATGGGCCCCCATTCCCTTTATATACTATGTTGCAAGAATCAAGCGACGTGGAGTAGCATAACGCATTCCCAGGCGGACCCAAGAAACTCTCGTTAGAGGCTGCTCGAAGGTTGTGGTCTCACAAATTATAGGCCAAGGTTGTGTGTTTAGCCTAGCGGGCTGCCCCATATGCATGGGACCCGGTTCGGCTACTCGCATGAATGTGTGACTGAACGCATTCCCCCCAAAGCAATATTATACAAGCATAAATATAGTATCCTAAAGCTAGCATCCAATTCACAGAAGGAAAGTTTTCATTTAGGAGTCTGACAATTATATCCCCAGTGGAGTCGCCACTGTGAGGACAAAGATCGTAATCTTTTTTTTGGAAGACACCACCAAGATTAAGGTCTAGGACCTTAGAAATGTGAAATCTCACCCTAAAGTAAAACTTCGATTGACTCATGACCCTTAGATTGGATTTCTAGTCCATCAGAGATTGGGTAAGCGTCAGGTTACGATTATGGGAAGGGGTTAGGCATCCTAACCGCCCGATCGAAATCGGTTTCTTATACCTTTCCTATGCTAAACTCTATCTATTAAACCGAACCAAACCAAGTGGTTTGATATCATTGAACCAAATATGTATCCATTAGATTGCCTACGTATCACAGAATTATTTCAAAAATCAGGTTCACCTTCATAGTTCAGGTGTGATTAAAGTTTATGGCTGTGATTTATACTTGTGCTTGATTAAGTTCATTATTCAAGTTGAAGTTTATGCTTGAAAGGCTGAGAAACCCTATGGGTTAGTATCTAGATAGTCCATATGAACTGATAGATAGTCCTAGTGGATCTAAGAATGGATAACCCTTTTTAGGTCAGAATGTGGATAATCCTATTTGGGTCAAAATATGGATAACCCTTTCTGGGTTGGAATGTGGATAACCCTATTTGGGTCAAAATGGATAACCCTTTCTGGGTTGGAATGTGGATAACCCTATTTGGGTCAAAGTGTGGATGGATATCCTAGTGGATCTATGGATAGTCCGAGTAGACTAAAGTGTGGATCCGAATTTGGGATTCTCCCAAATAGCCTACGTATCCTAGGGTTTGCCTTAGGAATCAGAATCCACGTAGTTCGAAAAATGGCTGAAATAACCTGTTCTAGGTTAAGGATTGAGAACCTATTCTAGGTTTAGGATTTATAACCTGTTCTAGGTTTAGGATTGAGAACCTATTCTAGGTTTAAGGTTTATAACCTATTCTAGGTTTAGGGTTTACTGAGGGGTAGAAATCGTCCTGAGCTACCCTTTTCACCCTAAGCTCTAATTTTGGAAGGTTCGTCAAAGCCTTCTCTTTCTTTATTAAGATTTTTATTATTTCCATTATACCCTTCCCAAGAATGTGGGTTCCTAAATACACGTCCCCACGCCTAGATTGTCTTCTAAAAGTGTGCATGCATGGTAGTTCAACTAGGGTGTTGCAAAAATGAAATTTTACCACAAATGGAATATTCTATCTAAGCACGGCATGTATGATGTTTATAGTAACTAACACAATATATAATAAGATTATGAAAATCTCCCTAACATGGCATATGATACCATAAAAATTTATTTAAATATGATAAAACTTAATATGCTATATTCTAAGCATAGCAAGTCTAAACATGGCATGTCTAAATATGGTAATTATCAAGATATTGCTAAATATGGCAAAAAATCTATTTATTCTATCAAATATAACAATACATAGATATGGCAAACATGGTATGTGCACAATCCAAAAAAAGCATGTGAATACTCTAAATGTGGTTATTTATCCAAATATGGCATGTGGATACTCTAAATGTAGCTAGTATGTAATTAAATATGGTAGAATTTACCAAATCACTCAAACAATCAATTGCACATTACAGTGAATGAGACATCAATGAAATCTTTCTGAAAAATCCAAAATTATCAAAAAAACATATGTTCAAGAAGTTTTTTGAAAATATTGTAACTTTTATGAAGACATTTAGAATGAATAATGACTCAAAAATGTCAAAATTGTGACACAAAGTTTCAAGTATTGCACAAACTAGGAACTGCTTTCAAATTCTGTCACATTACACCAAAATTTCCATAAGTAGATCTTCTGTAACTCAAATTAAGTCCAATTCTTTTTTAGAAAAATATGACTTGACATGCTACATTTTATCTGAAGGGGTTGAATCCCAACAAAGGACGAAACTAGGTTAAATGAATGCCACAAGACCAGATATGTTCACTGGTCAAGTCTATTCCAGATTTTTGACTAGTTGCACCATAAATTTCGTAGAAAATCCCATACTTAATGAAAATTAAATCCAAATATATTTCCCCGTAGATAATTGACAGATCTAAAATTTTATCAAGAAAAATAAGTGAAAACAGAACATTCTCATTGTGAAAAAGATACTTTTCAGTCATGTCAATTAGTATATCCTAACAGATTCAAAAACAGAGCACTGTGCACTTCAAAATCAATATCAATTGAATGAAAAATTGAAAAAAATCCAAAATTAGTGCTATTTTTTAGAAGACTTCAATATCTAAAAAATTCATATGAAGTTGCTTTTCTGATTATGTCTGTAAAATTCTTTTCTAGAGACTTTCTGATAGGGGATTGCATTATACCCGAGTAAGGAAGCAATGGCAAAGAAGAATTTTTTGATAGATTTTTCCAATTCCAAATGAAGCGAAATTTCTAGGGGAGTCTTCTAACATATCAGAGAGAATTCTATAAAAATTTGGGCTTCAAAATCTAAACAAAACCATATGAGATGCACGTCCCAAATTTGGATCCTAAATCTAAAAATTTCATATTAGAAATCCACTTTGTAAAAAATTTATCAAAAACATCAAATATCATCATATAGCACTGAAATCTTCATCATTGAATAGTTTAAACAAATTATCATACATAAAAAATATTAGACATGAGCATCATATCATCAACATGCATGCAATAGGGCATTCCTGATCGATATTTAATGAAAATAAGCCATTCTAAGCAAAATCAATATTCAAACATTCTAAAGACCACTAAATTCGTTCTGGATACCAACATTGTGCTCAAATGGAGCGAAACCTTTAATGTAGGATTTTTTGGAGTTCGTATCAAGATTTTTGAAGGTGAATCCTCATTCTCCTCTTTTCTGCTCCTTTCTCTCTTCTCTCTCTCTTTCACGTTTTCTCTTTTTTTTCTTTTCTCTTCTTCTTCTATCTTCTTTCTCTCTTTTCACGTTTTCTCTCTTCTAGAAAAAAAATCCTCCTCTCTCTTTCTCTTGGCCTTTTTATCCTCTCCTCTCCTCTTCTAGAATATCCCTTCTTTCTTTTTCTTCTTCTTCTTCTAGAAAATCCTTTCTTTCCTTTTCTTCTTCTTTCCTTTCTTTTCTTCCTTCCTCTTTCTCCTTCTTCTCCACATTTTTCCTTTCTTTTCTTTTCTTTTTCTCCTTCTTCTTCTAGGAAATCCCTTCTCTCTTTCCTTTCTCTCTTTGCTTCTTCTCTTCCTTTCTTTTCTTCATCCTCTTTCTTTTTCCATGTTTTTTCTTCTTTTCTTTCCTTTTCTTCTTTCTTCCTCTAGAAAATCCCTTATCTTCTTCCTTTTCTTCTTCTTTCCTTCTTTTCTTCCTTCCACTTTCTCCTTCTTCTCCTCTTTCCTTTTTTCCTTCTCACTCTCTCTTTCTCACGGCTTCACTTCTAGAAAACCCCTGCCTTCTCTCACATTTTTTCTTTTCTCTCATTCTTTCCTTTTTCCTTTTCTTTCCTTCTTTTCTTCCTTCCTCTTCTTCTTCTAGTTCTTTTTTTGGCTTCTCCTCTTCTCTCCTTCTTACGGCTTTTAGAAAACCTCTTTCCTATAATATATATATATATATATATATATATATATATATATATATATATATATATAATGATATATTATATATTATATAAATATATATATATAAAATAAATACATGCATATGGGCCGACGTGACTTGGTCCGGATTGGTCTGAGCTGGGCTAGACTGAGTTGGACTAAGTTGGGTTGAGTTGGTTTGGACCAAGTTGACTTCTTCTATCATTTCATAGTTTATTTCTGCCACCATTCCACATGGAATTTTCTGATAGCCTCTATTCTAAATTTTCTACGTTCACTTTGTAAAACACTAAAAATGAGGAATATTGGAACTTGAATCACCTCATTTGAAAATAAAATGGCCAACTTATGAATTTTTGAATTTTAAGCAAGCCAATTATCGATAATTTGGCTAACCATTCTGCATGGGATCCTTCAGAGACTTCTACCAAAAATCCTTTACAACCACTTTGTAGAGTACTAAAAATGGAACATATTGAAACTGAAATCTCCTGATTTGGATGTGGGGTGACCAAAATATGAATTTTCAAAGATTAAACGACCATTTCGATATGTAATTTTGCATGGGACCCTTCGGAGATTTCTGTACCAAATTTTTCATGTCTACTTTGTAGAATATCACAAATGAAAAATAATGGCCTTTGAATCATCTGAATCTAACGTAGAACGGCAAAGATATGAAGCTTTGAAGTTCTATCGATAATTTGCATGAAAGCTAGCACAGGGGGCCCATCGGCGACCTTTGCCTGGGATTTTTTATGTCCACTTTAAAGAGGACTGAAAAAAGGAATATTGGCCATTGAATCATCTGATTCCAATATCAGATGACCAAGATATGATGATTTGAAGTTTAAATTATAATGCATGCGTCATACAATAATTACGTAAATGCCCTTGCACTTTGAAACTGTGATATCTTCCTTGTTTGATGTTAGAATTTGATGATTCCGGTCTCATTTTGAAGATAATTTCACGACCTATACATCCAAGTCGGTAATAGCCTATGACCTTGTTGTGGGGTTCATTAAAGAATCACAAACCTTTGGGTTAAAAACCGAAAACCTGCCAGATGGATTCACTTATGTTGAGGGTAGCAAAAATGGGGTGCTTACAGGAGTCTGATCTGGGCTCTCACGGTCAATCATTCAGTCGCATAAAATGTCGACCGTAGGGTCAAAAACATCGACTGTGGGATTCGAGATTTGAGATTTTTGATTTCCTTCCTTATGGTCGACCATACCTACCCAGGCATACGACCTTAGGCATATTTTTTATGTTTTTAACTCGATTCTCATACCTAGTTTGTGATCTGTCTTCACACGCTCGGTCCACTTGGTCCAGGAATGATGGAAAGACCTGGCACGACACGGTTATACCAAGTTAGTGGAGTGCGGGTCTTACAAATCCCCCCCTCTTATATAAATTTCATCCTCGAAATTTGAATATACCTTCTGAGTCGAATAGGTGAGGATATTGCTTCCGCATAGCGTTCTCTTCTTCCCATGTAACTTCTTCTACATTTTGGCTTTTCCAAGTAACTTTAACGTAGTAAATGTCACGGTTGTGAAGACATTACACCTTCCAACTAGTGATCTCAAAATGTACTACTTCGAACGTCAAATCTTCAGTCAAATCAGGTGGATCCGTTGTTAACACGTGTGTTGGATCTCTAACGTACTTCTTCAGTAATAAGATATGAAATACATCATGTACACTTAACCTAGACGGTGGTAATGCTAACTGATATGCTACTTTTCTACATTTATCTAGAATTTCATAAGGTCCAATATATCTGGGACACAGCTTTCTCTTCTGTCCAAACCTTTTCAAACCATGCATAGAAGATATTTTCAGAAATACCTTATCACCTATGGTGAATTCGAGATCTCTGCGTCGATTATTTGCATATTGCTTCTGACGGTTCTGAGCTATTCGGACTCTTTCTTTGATAATGTCGACTACTCGACAAGTCTCTTCAACAAACTCTGGTCCAACAATACACTTTTCTCCAACTTTATTCCAAAACAAAGGAGTCCTCGTAGTTCCTCAGGATATACATCCAGAAATTCACGCACAACTTTAATATCCGCCATTTGTGGTGCTTCCTTGGTGAGGTCGACCACGGATACTAGATACCCAATTCCTCTTTTTTCGAGGCATTTTCTAGCCTTCAATGCAGAGAGAATGAGTTTTTGTTTAGGGGGAAGTTTGGTTTCCGCAAAACTAAATTCTGCTCCTTCCTTGTTTTTAAATGTCGATTTCTTTTCTACACATAATAGATTTGCAGAGTGCCGAGCTAACCAATCCATTCCCAACATAATGTCAAAGTCTACCATCTCGAGTTGAATTAAGGTTGCGTCCAAAATCTTCTTGTCGATAAGAACGGGACATGGTCCATAACCTTTGTTTAGTTCTACTTCTAATCCCATAGGTAATCATACAAGTAGTTTGTAGTCTAAAGGTCTGAGAGGTAGATTTAACTTCTTTCCAAATGACATAGATATAAAAAAATGAGTAGCTCCAGAATCAAAGCGTACTCTGGCGGGTAAGCCATTAATAGGTACGATACTTATGATTTGATTTAATTTAGTCTACATGCTTACACAAGGTAGTACAATGAAAGGTTCAGGTCATACCTGTGACCACATCAGGCGATGCGACAGCATCCTCAGATGTAACTGCATAAAACTTTCCTTGCTGTAGCTGCTTCCTTGGCTTGGGACACTCTCTTGAATAATGTCCTACTTGATCATAAATGAAGCATTTGACTCCAGCATTACTTTGCTTCTGTTGAGGTTGGGCTGTCGGAGTAGTCTAGGCTGCAGCACTGAAGCCTTGAGTACGAAAGGGTTTAAATGTCTTTGAGTTCCTTCCGTTGTATGAGTTTCCATTGGACCTTTTAATACCTTTGTTCTGAGCAAAATAACTTTCCCTTTGGCTCGATTCTAGTACTCGAGCAATCTGTACAGCTTCATTATAAATCTTCTTTTCCAGTCCCAATACATGCTCACGGATGCTTCCCCTAAGTCCCACGATGAACCTTCGGGTTTTGGTATTTTCCTCCTGCATGCTAGAGGGAGCAAAGAAAAACAGTTCTTCATGACGTTGTTGATATGCGTCTACAGTCATCTGTCCTTGATATAGACTCAGAAACTCCTTTTTCATTTGAGCTCTGAAACTCTTGGGAAAATACTTTTTGAAGAAAGCTTCTTTATAGATAGCCCAGGTCAGTTGCGCATGCTTTGTCAACAGATAACTCCGAGTAGATTTCCACCAATGGTGTGCATCCACCTTTCAGCATAAAAGTGGCACATAATACCTTCTCTTCTTCATTTATAGTCATCATCATAAAGTTTCTTTCCATCTCATCGATCCAGTGAGCTGGCCATAATGGATCTGATGGCTTGCCTCTAAATTCCTTCGGCTTTAACTTCATGAATGCTCGATCAGACTAGAGTGATCAAGTTGATACTGTGCATATACTCCATACATAGGCGGTTGGTACTGATAATTACCTTGGTTATACCCGCCTTGCAGTGCTTCAGGGTTTTGCACTTAGCCTTGTACTGCTGGTGTTTGCGGTGCTTGGGGTATGGTGTTGCTACCACCTAGTGCAGTACTAGCTTGTCCTGCAGGTAGAGGTGTTGTGTTTGCAGCTGAGAAAGTAATTCCCATAGCAGCTTGCATGCTGGCTTGCACTTGCTGTATTTGCTACAATTGTTGCGCTAAATTCATTACCGCAGTAGCGAAATCTGTAGGTGGTGCAGGTAGGTTGGTTGGGTTGGCTTGGGTGTGCACATTTTGAGGTGCAGAATTTTGAGTTCCAATATTTCCTTCTTCTCCTTGCTGACCTTCATTGTCATTAGTCTCCATAGGTGGTGGAGATGGGTTTGCATTTTGTCTCCTTCTACTTACTCTGCTTCCAGCCATTTAAACTCTTGGTTGAATGGTACTTGGAAAGGCTGTACGTGTGAGACAAGATATGATGGTAGTATTGTGTTAGTCTCACAGTGAAAAGTGAGAGAAAAACAAAATCAATAGGCAAAAGTTCAAACAGAATCAAAATGCAGACAACAGTAGGTCATATGGTCGATGGCCTATGGTCGCATGTTGTGCGACCATATGTGTGACCATAACATCCCTGGCAACTTATCGAGACCCTATGGTCGATCATACCGTCGATCCTATGGTCGATGGTTTTGGTGGAATTGTGCGAGTGTAAGATCCAAAATCAGTTTTTAAACCTATTTTTTGAAAATTTTCCCACTCATTCTCCTTCTTCCTCCTATGGTCTTTACTCAATTCTCCACCAGTGAGTTGCTACAGTGTCGACCATACAAACTTGGTGATTTTTCCTTCGATCTACGACCTACATTCCGTTCCATAAGGTCTGTTCTCTACTCTCTTCCATTTTTAAGCTTTCATACCTAGAGTTTTTGCCATTTGTAAGGTTTTCTTTTAATTAATATTTTTCTAACATTAAGAATTTGATTTTTATTGGGGGCTTTTGCTATTGGCCACCCAATGGATGAAAGCCCTCAAGAAAATTTGAGTTTCATCGGTTAGTTTAGTAGAAACTTGAAAATTTCCATTTTTGACCTAAATTTTGGGGGTTTTCCCAGTTGTCAAAATTTCTTCAAATTCGACCTACCTAGTTTAAATTTTCGATTGTATGAGCCTTGCAGGATGGTTTGGGTCCTATGTAAGTCCTCCTACCCAAATATTTGGGTGAAAAGTGAGGTTTTTCCATTTTACTTCGTTATGCTGGAAAATTTTCAAATTTATCTAACTTGTTTTCTTATTTTCTTTTCTTACAACGATCATGGTTCGCACCAAAGTTCCTCGAGTCCATGACCCACTTCACTTCAGGTCATTGGAAGCAGAAGTGTGATATCCTTGGTTTTATCGGAAGAAAGTTGAAGGGGGTCGGTGTGTGAACCTAGCCCACTTAGCCCTGTTTGATGTAGAGAGGACATTTAGCGATATGGGCTGGCTTCTAGTGATCCTATACGAGGCTTGCACTTGTCCGGACTTAGTTAAGCAGTTCTACTATCACCTTAAGGTGGAAAGTGACCTATAGGATGTAGAGAGGGGTAGAGAGCTTCAGATCACCAGCTGGGTGAAAGGGGTTCCGATTTCTTTCAACTACCAGGAGTTGGCTGATCTCCTAGGTATCTCCAATGATGGACAGTTGGTTTACTATGCACCCAGAGAGCCACAGTTTTTGTCTACACAGATGCATGCAGAAATAGATAGTCAGATTCTTCGAGATAACCACTGGGAGGTAAAAGCAGTTAACCTGCGACCAGAGCCACGTGTCTACTGCAAGATTATCCAGCATAATTTGATTCCCCAGGGCAGACATTATGAGATGATCTCATGGCTGACTCAGTACCTTCTATACTGTATCTGTACTAGTCAACCTGTCTACCTCCCAAACATTATTCTTCGGACTATGCACCGAGCTATATTTCCTGACTCGAGAGGTAACTTGCCCTATGGGTGGATGATCTCCACCTTGCTCGCTCATCTACAGGTGGACCTAGTGGATGAGACGATCCTTGAGGACACCTTCTCAGCTGACCTTGATTGGGAGGCCATCAGCAGGATGGGCATGAGAGATATACAGGTCAGTGATGATAAGAGAAAAGCTATGAGACATCCTCTCACTCGGGTAGCGACAGCAAATGTAGAGGTGACAACAGTAGCAGCAGCAGCAGTAGAGGCAGCAGCAGAGGTACACGAGGGTGATGATAAAGAGGATGATGATCGGATGTACATGGATGTGGATGCCATCCCTCCTCCATCGCCACAACATTCTACTAGAGCTGGCCCTTCAAGGGCTTCTCATTCAGCTGCCGTTCACACCCACCACCAGAAGACATGATGGGGCTGTTATGTGAGATTAGAGAGGCTCAACGCGTGACTGATTGGAGAGTAGGAGAACTTTTAGATGCCCAGTACTCTACAGACCAGTGGGTAACGGATCTGATGGCTAGTCTCTGAGCGACTCAGACTCAGGTGGCCTGGCTCGCGAGAGTATATGCTGAGGACTATGATAGAGATCATGAGGCACCTCTTCTTCCTGCACCTCCAGCTCCACGATTGCTATTTATATTTTTTCCCTTTTTATACTACAGAGTAACTATCCGGATTGTGGACTGTACTCTGAATTTGATGTACACTTGTCTTATTTCCATATATATATATATATATATATATATATATATATATATATATATATATATATATATATATATATATATAAAATTGGTTTTCCCTTTACATATATGCATTATTCTTTTTCTTAGTTTATGTCTCATACAACATAGGTGCTTATGGTGTGTTCTTATTATAGCTTTTAATTTTATCCTAACTCAGTTTATGACTTATGTGGAAGTAGTTAGGTTAATGGGTAGAACCTGAGATGCTCTGATACCAAGTTGTCACACTCCAGTTCTGATCTAACCAGAATGGTGTGATGAACCGCCAATAAACCAATAGTTTACCCAGGATCTTGTATAGGTCGTACCTACCACATCAAACCAAACACACATTCCACATTAATAATCAGAGATAATAAACAAATAAGCGAAAGTTTTATAGATATTGAACTGAGAGTCTAACAGTGATAAATAAGTATTTAATCCAATTATCTCCAAACCACATGACATAAAAATAAATAATCAATTACATATCTGATGTTCAAATTATAACTAAACTTAAGCAAAGACACATTGGTTGCACTGATAAATCATGTGCATCTTCTTCAGCTTCTACGTCCATCGCAGCAACGTATCCATACGTCGGCGCATTCATATACTCTTCAACAGTAAGACCTGCATCATCAACTAAAAATATTCGACGTCGAAAGGGTGAGAACACATCACGGCTCAGTGAGCAAACAAAACAATGCAACGTACATATGCATGCATTCAATTCATATCTTTGGTCTGGTTTATAAGTTCACAATATGCAATAGAAAGGTGTGGTGGCCACCACGCCTCTATACATGAGTGTGTGAATCCGCCCAATGGATCAAACACCATTGCCGTCCCACATGCATCACCATGTAATAGGTATAGAGCTAAAGTGTCCGAATCAATCACCGCCAACACTTCCCCTGATGCCTTTCCCATACCAATATGTAAGCCCCTATTGGCGAGGGTTTGCAAATGGGGCTCGCAACTAACCAATTCTAATGCCAGACAGTGTATCCAAGGCCTCACCCCAGCATCCCTCAATACATCCATAGAGATAGAGCTAAGGCCCCCCGACAGAGTCAGAGACCATACGGTCCGAGGCCACCTCCCCTGATGACCTATGACGTAATAGTTCTGCTAAGGTAATGGCGATACGATGATGTTAGTGGGAAAGACTTGAGTAGAGATAGAGTTAGAGTCTGGTGACGAGGTCGAAGACCACCATGCCACGTCCTCCCTCTGATGCTCCACTCGCGTCCAATACACCAACCACACACATACATTCATATGCCTATTTCTAACATCATCATCATCATCATGTTATAAATAAATGAAATTAAATAGACATGAATAGTAATAGCAGGAATATTGGATGACATGTGAGATGCACATTACAAGCATACAAGCATAGAATCAGTCATGGCATTGGACTCAATAAAAATAAACAGTTTGTTATTTTAACCAATTAGTTTAGTTTTTGTTCCCTCACCTGTTTGTAATTCTTGATGTCCTTCCAAGCTTTGAAATTCTCTTTGAATTGATTTAACAACCTAAAAGTTATATGAATTTTAGTTAAGGTTCATATGTGACATGTTACAGTAGTCAAAAATCAAAACAGAGCACTGATAGGTGCTTGATTGGTCCTATGGTCTCATGCTATATCGACCTTACTGTTTACGGTCGATACCGTACGATCGCATATGGTGCGACCGTAGCTGTGACCATATGATTTCTGAAATCTTCCCGTATGCCTATGGTTGATCCTCTGGTTGTACTGGTCATGCTATGGTCGATCGTAGCTGCGACCTTGAGATTTCTTGTCACAGTCTACATAAAATTCGAGTTCTTCCTGGGCTAATTCTTCTATTCTTCAATGGGTTTTATTCTAATGTCATCCAATGGCCATCATTAGTAATTTCTTATTAACCCTAATCATCAAATTCACTCCTCACGGTTCTCCTTGGGATTTTCTCAAGGAAATCACATAGATTATAATAGGTTGATATTGCCTATCCTCCATAGAAGTCTTATTCCTTAGAGTTTACATCTCCAGAGATTCGTTTCATACCTTTGCCTGTGATAGAGAGCCAATATCTTCTCAGCAAACTCTTCTCCTTAGCTTTTTCTTCTTCTCCTTCTCTTCTGTCTCTTTCTCTAGGGTTTACTAATGTTCTAAAAGAGTAAAAAAGGGCTATGGGACGTCCTTTATATAGAGAAAAACTCTCTATATAGAGTCCTCTTTCAATTAGAAAAGCAGTCCCTTAGTTTAGGAAAGTTTTCAAAACTCAGAGTCTGATCTAGGTTCTCATGGTCGATCATACGGTCGAATAAACCGTCAACCGTAGGGTCAAAATCATCGACCGTGGGGTTCGAGATTTGAGATTTTTGGTTCCCTTCCGTATGGTCGACCATACCTACCCAGGCATGTGCCTTAGGTTTGTTTTTAGTATTTTTAACTCGATTCTCATACCTGATTTGTGATCTATCTTCATACGCTCGGTCCACTTGGTCCAGGAATGATGGGAAGACCTGACATGACACGGTTAGACCAAGTTAGTGGAGTGCGAGTCTTACAGTTAATACAAGAGTCTGATCTGGGTTCTCACGGTTGATCATACGATCACATAAACCATCGATCGTAGGGTCAAAAACATCAACCGTGGGGTTCGAGATTTGAGATTTTTAGTTCCCTTCCTTATGGTCAACCATACCGACCCAGGCATGCGACCTTAGGTATATTTTTTTCATTTTTAACTCGATTCTCATACCTGATTTGTGATCTGTCTTCACACGCTCGGTCCACTTGGTCCAGGAATGATGGGAAGACCTAGCACGACACGGTTAGACCAAGTTAGTGGAGTGCGGGTCTTACACATTATAAAATATCTGATACGTTTTCTAAGAGAAAGTATTGTTGGGAAGGAGAAAGAGTGGAAAGAAGAAAGAAAAGAAGAAAGGAGAAAGCCTGCAAGTGCTGTTGAAGTCATTAGGCCTTCGTTCTCACTATTTGACCCTCATTGTAGGTAACACTCCGTACCTTACATTTTAGGACTTCATTAGCAAAGCTTGGGTATTTAGAGAAGATTAAATAGTATGATGAACATGAAATTACCCTGACTAAGATCACGAATAGACTATGTATAGGAGGAGGAATTCATGAGAAACCAAACAGTGAGACCTCTAACTAAGGAAGATAGATAACACAAGGTTGTGAGACCAACCTAAAACCCCATCCAAGGTAAGGTCTGGAATCTCAGGAAAAGAAGCCTAAGAGCAGCGATCGACCAGGCCAAGTTGCTCAGACTAACCTTTTTGCCAAGAGCTGGATGCTACCATGGACGATGGTGTGAGACTTGCACCCGAAATCCCCTTACTAACCCAGATTCCTTCTGTGCTAGGTCTCAACACATCGATTGATGGAGCACCTGATGCAGACCCGATGATGGTATCTAAACCTTAGGTGAGTCTTCACTGTGTATACTTAGTAGTATAAGCTGTCCTAGTAGACCTTGGGTGAAGGGGATATGCATTCCAAAACATCCAGACCAAAGAGTTGGCCAATAAGCTATATTTTAGCCCAACTGGTGGAATGCACTAGTGTAACGTTCATCCAGTTGAGTTTAACTTGTTGAGCTCAGGCCAGTCACTCTCTCTATCTCCCTGATTCCCTATGAAAGGGGAACTGAGCCCTCCTTTTCTCCTTTCCTGAGACCATGAGAGTGAGAGTGCGGAAAAGAGAAGAGAAGAAGTGGAAGAAGGAGAAGAGCCCAAGGATCTCAAGCCCTAGCTCATTCACTTGGAGGTAAGTCTCTACCTCCTTCGATTCTTCTCCTTGGTGAATGAATGCTAGAAACATGGTGGTTGAGCACCATTAATGGTGACCACCATTAATGACCTAGAAACCTAGGTTTAGGTTTACGCAACTCCATTGAGGGAGTTAGTGAAGGTAGGTTTCCTTCTTTCCTCCTCCTTGTGGGTGAATAAATGTATGGATGCTGGATAGTTGAAGCTCCATTAATGGAGATGCCATTAATGACCTAGATCCAGGGTTGTGTTTCACCAACTCCATTGAGGGAGTTATTGGAGCCATAAATGGCTCACACTATACCTTAATAGTGGTGGGAATGAGTTTCCCACCAACTAAAATGGAAATACTAAGGTGGAGAACCAAGTTTGCAAGCTTGGAAACCTTGCTCGGTTCATGACCTAGTTTCTGGGTTTGAACCGGTGTCAAGTACCGAATCCACGGTCATAACTGTTCGACCGCTTGGCTTAAACCGTGGTACCGCCAAGGCAAAAGCCTTGTTTTATGACGGAAGAACCAATCGGAGTCTCGTACTGGAGGCACGATCCTCTGAATTAGCCCTAACCATTTGATCGGTTCCCAGTGGTTCCGCTTGATTCAGATCTTCCATTTTAGGCTTAATGTAAAGTGGAGCCATTGCTGGATGATCGATCACCCAGCCTTGCTTCCGAAAAACCTACTAGAATGCCAAGGTTTATATCAATGTATAAATCGGATGACCAACTGGATGGTCGAGCATCCGCTCATTCTTTCGGTGCCACTTAGAAAATACTCCAACTGTTTACCGATGGAACCCTCTTCTGGTTCCATCTGCCAGTTCAGTCAGTATTGGCCTATAAGCCTAGTAATAAGTAGGAAGACTATCCTTTTGGTTCCTTGTCTTCTATGGAACCCATGCATGGACTCTAAGATTTGTTTATGCCAGTTTAAATGCTATGAAACAAACCTAATGAAACCTTATATGCTTAATTAGGTATTGAACATAGGTGATCATTGAAGCCTCCTGTTTGGCTTTAGATACTGCTACAGTCTTTGTGCAATCAGGTGAGGGGTTTAGTCCTTAGACATAAGACATCTTAATAACATGTCTACTTTCGTAGTAACATGCTTAGGTTGTTATTAATTGTATGCTTTTTACGATTGCTATGTATGAGCATGCATTTGCATTATAATAACTATGAATATTTATATGATTGTTTGGGTATTATGGACTTGTAAAGTATGGGAGTACAATATACAGGTCACATTGTTGATACTAGGCTCTAATGGGAGCACGATGATCCATGGGAGTGGAGCCGGGGTTCGCCGTTAGAGTACAATTTTTATTTATGAATTTATGTAACCATGTATGATGGCTTGTGTGATGCATAGGAGTGCGGGTGCAAGGGTCATATTGGATTGCAACCATGTATGGTGGTTCATGTGACGTATGGGAGTGTGGGCACATGGGTCACGTTGGAACGTAAATACGCTAGTGGTAGACATAGTGATCCATGAAAGTAGAGCCGGGGTTCTCTACAGGTGGAGAGCACTGATGAACACATTTAATGTGTGAATTTAGGGCATAAGATATACATATCTTATTCTATTTATGATGCTTCTCGGGTATTTAATGTTGATTTTATGTTTATTGGGTGTAGGTGAAAGAATGGAGAAATTTGAGCTTAAAAATATCATTTTATGAATTTTTGGTGATCCTGTCCAGTTAACTCACCCAGTCAACTCAGTAGCCGGGCATAAGATGAATTTTATGAGGAGAGCCACGAATTTTGTGTATAAGATCAGCCTTGGACCAAGTCAAAGAATAGCCCAATCTCATGTGAAAGATTCTATTCTCTTGAGAAAATATTCCTTAGTTATTTGGAATCAAATTTACAAGATTGGCAGGGCATGGAAGAATGAAAAGCTCTAATCGATTATGAAAGTTTTCAAAAAGAGATAATGATATGATGAGTTGGTGCAAGATTTTTTTCTACTCAAGAATCATCCATATACAATGAACCTACAAGATTGGAATTCAGTTACCAAAATTATCTCCACAAAATCTCTTGTAATTCAATTGTAAAGATTAATTGTGATCTTTACTCTCTTGTATATATATGTGATGCTCAGCAATAGAAAATCATCCAAGAATTCTATTATGAGTTTTTTTTTTAGTTTTGAGAATTTATGAGAGAGTTTGAGATTCTTAGTTTTTTTTTCTTTCAAGTTGTGTTCTTCTTGCTTAAGTTTATTTTTATTTATTTATTTATTTTTAAGTTTTAATTTCAGATTTAGAACTCTATAGTAGGGTAGATAAATATAGGTTGTACCCCATTACTAATTTAATTTAGGGGAGAAGGCTCCCTTTGTAATCGTTTGCACATCGCCTTGGAGTGACAACAAGATGACGAGCAATGACAGAGAAATCTTCTATCGAGATAAGTTTTTCTTACATTCTTTTACTTTTAATTTTGTTCCTTTCTTGCAATAGATCTGTGTTACTTTATGGTTAGTGGTTTTGTAAATTTTCGTACCGTTATAAATGGTTATCATTGTTTTTATTGCTTGATTAATTTTTATTTGAAGTGATTAGGGTGTTAATTCAATCAAATCCCTTTGGTACGTTTTGTCTTATTTGAATTAGGATAATAGCGATTCCTCTCTCAGATCGACCCGTTATTACACGATACCGTGCACTTGCGGTTACATACATATTTAATTCACATCAAGTTTTTGGCACCGTTGCCGGGGAGGCAAGCCGTTATTTTTTCTATTTTAAATAGTTCAAAGTGATTTAAAAAAAATGCAAAAAAAAAAAAATTTCATTGAATTCTATGTGATTTAAAAAAAAAGGAAAAAGATAAATGCAAAAAGTTTACATTGGTTTTTATGCCTTTCTTTGCACCTCCGATCCGTTAGGTTAGAATAGTACAATCGACGGTCGAATCCTGACCATGATATGGTGTTAAGGGATGCTGGCTATCGAATTATCAAGAGGAATAATGACCAATAGCTTCGGCGGTAACGGTGTTGTTTCTCAAGGTAATTGTGGATATGACTGGTCTCTAAGCCATTGATCGTCAAGAGGTTTGCATTGACCCCAATTCGAAAAAATCCATCTTTTCACATCGAATTTAGAGGAAAAAGAAAGAAAAAAAAATTATCATTTGAAACAGTTTTGTGCATGAGTGTATGGACTCGTGATGCTAGCAATCGTCTAGTAAGAGTCACATCATTTACAATGGCTGAACCAAAGATGACACTTAAGGATAGATTAGGCAGCACAACCTTCATGTATTCAATTGCCGGCTGCTACAGGCAACAACTATGAATTGAAAACTCAATTCATTACCATGCTTCCTCATTTTCATGGGTTATTTTCAGAAGATGCATACTTGTTCCTCCGTGAGTATGAGGAGGTGTGTGCCCTCAATAAAATGCAACAGCTCAGTGATGATGCTGTCAAATTGAGGTGCATCACTTTTTCACTCAAGGATGGAGCTAAAAAATGGTTTTATGGTCTTCCCATAAATTCCATTACATCTTGGGAAAAATTTAATGTGTTATTCCTTAAAAAGTTTTTTCCTCTTCACAAGACAAATAAACTTCGAGGGGATATAATGCGGTTCAAACAAGAGTCAAATGAGTCTTTTTCAAGACTCATGGAAAGGTTCCAAGGTCTACTCCAAGAGTGCCCTCACCATGGTATTGAAATATGGCAGTTTTGTCAAATTATTTACGAGGGGATAGACTTTCCTACCAAGCAAATGCTTGAGTCTATGTGTCCTCAAGGATTCACTTCCTATGAGGATGCTAACGATGCTTGTAACTTTTTGGCGGATCTAGCCGAAAAAATAAGAGAGTGGGAGTCTGTGCAGGAGACAGATTGCACCCAAAAAGGTAAATGTTACTTTGTCGATGGCCTAGTAGCTAAGGAGACACACTTAGATAGCCTTATCAAAAGGATAGAAGCTTTAGTTCCTAAAGACCCTATCCAAAAGCAAGTCTTAATGTGCAACTGGTGTCAAACTCCTGGACACACAGTAGAGGAATGCCCTTCACAGGAAAATTCTCAGAATGCTAATGTAAGTGTACTTTACAATCCGTATAGTAACACTTACAATCCAGGATGGAGAAATCACCCAAATTTTTCTTGGAACCAAGGGAACCGTGTGGACCCATCCCAATTTCCAAATCAAGGTCCTCCCGATCACACCAGGCCATATGCTCCCCCTAGACCCAATTTTGTTCCCCAAGGTAGTGGAGTACGGTTCTTACAACTTGTCTAGCCTCTTGTCTAGCCAAAACTCAGACTTCTTGAATTTGGCATACAACCTTTCATGTCTCAACTTCTGCAATGCCAAGTGGAGGTGTTCTGCATTGGTGGCATCATCGAGTGAGTAGATGAGAATGTCATCAATGAAAACAATGACAAACATATCTAAGAACTCATGGAATACCCAGTTCATGAGCTCCATGAATGAGGCTGGAGTGTTTGTTAACCCAAAGGACATAACCAAGAACTCAAAGTGGTCATACCTTGTCCTGAATGTTGTATTGGGTACATCACTCCCCTTAATTTTCTACTGGTGATAGCCCAACCATAGGTCTATCTTTGAGAACATGCTTGTCCCCTGAAGTTGGTCGAACAAGTCATCGATCCGAGGCAAGGGATACCAATTCTTGATTGTTAACTTGCTTAGACTCGATAATCAATGCACAAACATACACTGTCATCCTTCTTCTTCACAAATAACACCGGTGCACCCTAAGGTAAGATATTATGTAAGACCTGTACTCTACTAACCCAGTCTTACCATATCATGTCAGGTCTTCCTAGCATGGTCAGATCGAGTGGACCAAGTCTGTGAAGAAACCACAAGGCTAGGTATGTAAATCGACCCAAAAGAAGTCAATTTTGAATGTATGATCGCATACCTGAGTTGGTATGGCCGGCCACACCTTAAGGAAAGTGAGACCACTTAAAATTCAATGTGTGGTTGCATATTTGGGATGTGTGGTTAACAGATTCTATGACCATACATGCGACCACACGATGTTGAGACCGACTCTGAGTTTTTGGAAACTTTCCTAATCTAAGGGATCTCTTTCCTAGTTGAGGGAGAACTCTATATAGAGATTTTTTTCCTCTATATAAAGGGCATCCCTTGGCCTCTCTCACTTTTTTAGAACCCAAATTGAAACTCTAAACCTAAGAGAGAAAGAGAAAAAGGAAGAGAAGGAGAAAGAGGTCTGAAGAGGCAAGCTGAGAGGAAGGAAGGTTTTAGCTTGCTATAGAAGGTCTAGGTAAGGAACCATCCATTAGAAGTAGATTAAATAGCATAGGGTTTTTCCATTGTAAATTTAGATCTGAAATTGATGTGGAATCTCAACCATGAGACCCCATTGATAAAATCTCAAGGAAGATCCATGGAGAGTAGGTTAGGGTGGATAACTTTGCAAAGGTTATGAATTGACGGCCATAGACCGATCATAAGAGGGACCCTATTGAAAAATCAAGGAATCGACTCATGAAGGAATTGGATTGAAGATAAAAATTGATCAAACTTCTTGTGCTTGTAGCTGTGGTTGACCACAGAGTGATCACATGATTGACCACATGCTCTCAGGAAGATCGCAGAGAAGGTATGGTCGCATGTGTGGTCGCAGGATATGCGACCATACATATCGGCCACACGCCCTAAGGTCACAAATATTGAGACCATAGGTTCAACCACGCCTGTGACCACATAGTTTTAGGAAGTCTGTTTGAGCCCATATTAGGTTTTTGACTCCTGAAACTTGGTAAACTTGAATCCTAACTTAAAATCTATAAATTTCTTAGGTTCCCAAGTAGTTCAAAAGTGATTTCCAAGGTTTGGAGAAGATCGAACATCGTTAAAAGGTAAGGGAACAAGACCTAAACTAATTGGATAATAATAAACTATTTTATTTTATTTGTCTAATGCAATGAATGCTCCTATGCTTGTATGATTATAATGTACATCTCACATGTCATCCAATATTACTGTTAGTTTTGCTCATGCATATTTATTTCTATCTATTTATAACATGATAATGATGATGCTAGGAATAGGCATGTGATTGTGTATGTGGTTAGTGTATTAGATGCAAATGGGGCATCAAGGGGAGGACTTGGTACTATGGTCTCTGGCCTGGTCACTAGACTCTAGATCTATCTCTACTCACGTTCTGCCCACTGACATCATCGTATCACCATTATCTTAGCAGAACTATTACGTTATAGGGCATCAGCGGAGGTGGTCTCGGACCATGTAGTCTCTGATTCTGCTAGGAGACTTTAGCTCTATCTTTATAGACGTACTAAGGGATACTGAGGTAAGGCCTTGGATACATTTGGATGGTATTATGATTGGTTAGTTATGAGCCCAGTTTGCAAGCCCTCACCAGTAGGGGCTTACGTGTTGGTATGGATAGGGCATCAAGGAAAGTGTTGGCAGTATGTGATCTGAAAACTTTAACTCTATCTTTATTCCATAGTGGGGTGGATGTGAGACGACAATAGTTTTTGATCCATTGGGTGGACTTATACACTAGTGTATAGAGGTTCAATGGCCACCAATCCTTTCTACAACAAAGTTGCAAACTTAAAACCAGACCACAGATATGAATTGAATATATGCATATATTTGTGTGTCTTTTGTTTACTCACTGAGCAGTAATGTGTGTTCACCCTTTCAACGTCGAATATTTTTAGTTGTTGATGTAGGCCCTACTTTGGAAGATTATATGAATGCGCCGACGTATGGACAGGTAGCGGCTATGGATGGATAAGCTATGAAGGAAGTGCATGGTCCATCATACGAGTGCAACCAATGTGTTTTTTACTAGTTTAGCTATTTTGACTATTGGGAAATGTAATTGACTATCTTACTTTATGTCTTGAATCATTTGGAAATAACTGGATTTAATTATTTATTATCACTGTTAGATATCAGTTCATTATTAATAAAGACTACTGCTATTTTTTTATTTACTCTGATTATTGTTGTGGATTGTGTTTGGTTTAACCGGGTGGGCACAGCCTATACAAGATCCTAGTTTGAACCATTGGTTCTCATGACAGTTCATCACACCATTGGTTAGTCCAGAATTGGGGTGTGACATACTGGATCTAATGAAACCCTTGTCTAGTAGCTCATGATGCTGTAATTTAAGTTCCTTTAACTCAATAGGAGCCATACGGTATAGAGCCTTAGAAGCAAGAGCTGCTCCTGGGACTAAGTCAATCACAAATTTCGTCTCCCGATCTTGTGCTAGACCAGGTAGCTCTTCAAGGAATACGTTGGGGAATTCATTTGTTACTGGTATGTCTTCCAATCTCAGCATTTTTGCTTCGGTGTCCAATACCGACACTAGATAACTTTCACACCCTTGGTGTATGAGCTTAGATGCTTGCAGTGTCGATAGAAACAACTTACGACATTTTTTGGTCTTATCGCCGATATAAACAAAGGCTTCTCCAGTGGTAGGCTGGAACAAGATCTGGCCCCTAGAACATAGGATGTTGGTCTGGTGTTTCGCCAACCTGTCCATTCCCAAAATTATAGCAAAGTCCTTCATCTCAAGGGAGACGAGGTTGGTTTCCAATACTCTACCCTCTATGACCATGTCACATGGCGCATAATAGTATTCTAGACCGGGCATGGACCCCATGGGTGTATCTACTATCAGTGAACTAAACATCTTACGTGACAACATTCCTAACTTAGCGACGAATGCAGGGGAAATGAACAAGTTCATAGCCCCAGAATCAAATAATACATGTGTAGGTATACGAGATATAGAAATAGTACTTGTGACGACTCTAGGTGAGCCTTCTGCATTATCAGCAGATAAGGCAAAAACCTTACCTTGTCGGTAGTGGTGCTTTCTTCTGTTCTGGGCATACCCTTGCAAAGTGACCCGACTTTCCACTATTAAAGCAAGTGCCATATGGTACAGAAGAGGCACTTGAAGCTATAGGCCTTGGCTGAGTTGTCTTAGGTACAAATGCAGGCTTGCTTTGAGTAGAGGCCGGATTGCTATAAGTAGGCCTCACTGTAAATGGAGCAGAATAAGCTATCACTGATGAACTAGGCTAGTAAACTTAAAACTGTTTGTTAGGGAGATTGTCAGTGAAGCTCAAGGGCCTCTTTTGGCCTTGATAATTCTGACGATATCCATCCTCAACACTTTTCGTTACTTGCATGGTGTCACTATACTCTATCACTCTCATGGACTCTACTATTACCTTGATGTCTCCCCTCAAACCTTGTATAAAGTGCCTCAGCTTAGGCTCTTCATCCCTCATGGATGTGGAGGAGAAATAGAAGTGCTCCTCGATTTTCTATTTATATGCCTCAATAGTATTATTCCCCTGAGTGTGATTAAGGTACTCAACCTCCTTACAATCTCTAAAGTTCTGGGGGAAGAAGTTCTTGTAGAACGCTTCCTTGAATATCTGCCATGTGATCTCTCCATGGCGCCGCATCAAGGTAGGTTAGATGCCCTTCCACCAATCATATGGCATTCCTTCTAGTTGAAAGGTTGCGCATAACAACTTTTATGCCTCAGTGCACATCAGGGTCTCCAAGGTCTTCTCCATAGCTTGGATCCAATTATTCAATCGTATTGGGTTGGTATCCACCTCAATAAATTTCAATAGGTGCATATGCTAAAAATTGTTTTTCACTTTTACCCCATCTAAAAGTGGCTGTAATTGGATGCCTACCATGGCAGGATGAGTATTAACTGTAAGACCCGCACTCCACTAACTTGGTCTAATCGTGTCGTGTCAGGTCTTCCCATTATTCCTGGACCAAGTAGACCAAGTATGTGAAGATAGATCACAAACCAGGTATGAGAATCGAGTTAAAACACTAAAAACATACCTAAGGTCGCATGCCTGGGTAGGTATGGTCGACCATGAGGTAGGGACCCAAAAATCTCAAATCCAGAATCCCACGGTCGATGATTTTGACCCTACGGCCAACGGTTTATGCGACCGTATGATCGATCGTGGGAACCCAGATCAGACTCCGAGTTTTGGAAATTTCCTAAACTAAGGGATTGTTTTTCTAATTGAAAGAGGACTTCATATAAAGAGTTTTTTCTCTATATAAAGGACGTCCCTCAGCTTTTTTTCACTCTTTTAGAACATTAGTAAACCCTAGAGAAAGAGAAGAAAGAGAAGGAAGAGAAGGAAAAGAATAAAAAGCTAATGAGAAAAATTACTGAAAAGAGATTGGCTCTCTATCACAGGCAAAGGTATGAAACGAATCTCTGGAGATGTAAACACTAAGGAATAAAACTTCTATGGAAGATAGGCAATATCAATCCCTTATAATCTATGTGATTTTCTTGGAAAATCCCAAGGAGAACCATGAGGAGTGAATTTGATGATTAGGGTTGATAAGAAATTACTAATGATGGTCATAGGATGACCTTAGATTAAATCCCATTGAAGAACAGAATAATTGACCTAGGAAGAACTCTAATTGCATGTAGACTGTGACGAGAAAACTTAAGGTCACAGCTACGGTTGACCATAGCATGACCAGTAGACCAGAAGATCGACCATAGGCATTCGGGAAGATTTCAAAAATCATATAGTCGCAGGTACAGTCGCACCATATGCAATCGTAGGGTATCGACCGTAGATAGTAAGGTTTATACAGCATGAGACCATAGGACCAATCAGACACCTATCAATGCTCTGTTTCGATTTCTGACTACTGAAACATGTCACATATAAAACCTAACTTAAATTCATATAACTTTTAGGTTGTTAAATCAATTCAAAGAGAATTTCAAGGCTTAGAAGGGCATCGAGAATTGCTAACAGGTGAGGGAACAAAACCTAAACTAATTGGATAATAACAAATAGTTTATTTTTATTGAGTCCAATGTCATGATTCATTTTATGCGTGTATGCTTGTAATGTGCATCTCACATGTCATCCAATATTCCTGCTATTACTGTTCATGTATATTTAATTCTGTTTATTTATAACATGATGATGATGATGATTCTAGGAATAGACATGTGAATGTATATGTGTGGTTAGTGTGTTGGATGCAAGTGGAGCATCAGGAGTAGGACGTGGCATGGTGGTCTTCTACCTCGTTACCAGACTCTAGCTCTATCTTACTCAAGTCTTGCCCACTAACATCGTCGTATCGCCATTACCTTAGCAGAACTATTACGTCGTAGGGCATCTGAGGAGGTGCTCTCGGACCATGTTGTCTCTGACTCTGTCAGGGGGCCTTAGCTCTATCTCCATAGACGTATTGGGGAAAGCTCGGGTGAGGCCTTGGATACACTGTTTGGCATTAGGATTGGTTAGTTGCGAGCCTAGTTTGCAAGTGCTCTCCAATAAAGGCTTAGGTGGGTATGGGTAGGGCATCAGGGGAAGTGTTGGCGGTGTTTGATCCAGACACTTTAGCTCTATCTCTATTCCATGGGGGGTGCATGTGGGATGACAATGGTGTTTGATCCATAAGGTGGATTCACACACTCGTGTATAGAGGTGCGGCCACCACCAAACCTTTCTATAGCACATTGCAAACTTAAAAACCAGACCAAAGATATGAATTGAATGCATGCATATGTTTATTGCATTATTTTGTTTGCTCACTAAGCCGTGATGTGTGCTTACCCTTTAAACGTCGAATATTTTTAGTTGATGATGCAGGTCCTACCGTTGAAGAATATACGAATGCACCGACGTATGGACACGTTGCTGCGATGGACGTAGATGCTGAAGAAGATGTGCATGATTCATCATGCGAGTACAACCAATGTGTTTTTTCTTAAGTTTCATTATAATTTGAACATCGGATATGTAATTGATTATTTATTTTTATGTCTTGTGGTTTGGAGATAATTTGATTAAATACTTATTTATCACTGTTAGACTCCCAGTTCATTATCTGTAAGACTTCGTGGTTATTTGTTTATTACCTCTGATTATTAATGTGGAATGTGTGTGTGGTTTGATATGGTGGGTACGACCTATGCGACATCCTGGGTGAACCATTGGTTTATTGGCGGTTCATCACCCCATTCTAGTTAAACCAGAATTGGGGTGTGACAACTTGATAACAGAGCATCTCAGGTTCCACCCATTGACCTAACTACTTTCACATGAGTCATGAACTTAGTTAGGATAAAATTTAAAAACTATAATAAGAACACACCATAAGCACCTGTGTTGTATGAAGAAAAAGAACAATGCACATATGTAATGTGGAAAAAAATTATGTATATATATATATATATATATGTGTGTCTGTGTGTGTGTGTGTGTGTGTGGAAATAAGACAAGTGTACATCAAATTTCAGAGTACAGTCCATAATCCGGACAGTACTCTGTAGTATAAAAAGGGAAAAGATATAAATAACAATCATGGAGCTGGAGGTGCTAGAGGAGGAGGTGCCTTACGATCTCTATCATAGTCCTCAGCATATACTCTCGCGAACCAAGCCACCTGAGTTTGAGTCGCTCAAAGACTAGCCGTCAGATCTGCTACCTGCTGGTCTGTAGAGTACTGGGCAACTAGAAGCTCTCCTACTCTCTAATCAATCACGCACTGAACCTCTCTAATCTCACATAACAGGCCCATCATGTCATCTGGTGGTGGATGTGATTAGCAGCTGAATGAGAAGCCCTAGAAGGGCCAGCTCCAGTAAAATGTTGTGGTGATGGAGGAGGGATGGCATCCACATCCATGTACATCCAATCATCATCCTCCTCATCATCACCCTCGTGTGCCTCTGCTGCTTCTACTGCTACCGCCTCTGCATCTGCTGTCGCTACCCGAGTGAGAGGACGTCTCATAGCATTCCTCTCATCATCACTGACCTATATCTCTCTCATTCCCATCCTACTGATGGCCTCCCAATCAAGGTCAGTTGAGAAGGTGTCCTCAAGGATCCTCTCATCCACTAGGTCCACTTATAGATGAGGGAGCACGGTGGAGATCAGCCACCCATTGGGCAAGTTACCTCTCGGGTCAGGCAATGTAGCTCGGTGCATAGTCTGGAGAATAATGTTTGGGAGGCAGACAGGCTGCCTAGTATAGATATAGTATAGCAGGTACTAAGTCAGCTATGAGATCATCTCATAATGTCCGCCCTGGGGAATCAGATTATGCTGCATAATCTTGCAGTAGATATGTGGCTCTGGACACAGGTTGACTGCTTTTATCTCCTAGTCGTCATCCCAACGAATCTGGCTATCTATTTTTGCACACATCTGTGTAGACAAAAACTGTGGCTCTCTGGGTGCATAGTAAACCAACTATCCATCATTGGAGATACCTAGGAGATCAACCAACTCCTAGTAGTTGAAGAAATTGAAACCCCTTTCACCTAGCTGGTGATCCGAATCTCTCCGCCCCTCTCTACATCCTCTAGATCACCCTCCACCTAAAGGTGACAGTAGAACTGCTTAACCAAGTCCGGGGGAGTGCAAGCCTCGTATAGGATCACTAGAAGCCAGCCCATATCGCGAAATGCCCACTCCTCATCAAACAGGGCTAAGTGGGCTAGGTTCACATACCGCCCTCCTTCAACTTTCTTTCGGTCAAACCAAGGATATCACACTTCTGCTTCCACAAACCAGAAGTGAAGTGGGTCATGAACTCGAGGAACTTTGGTGCGAACCATGATAGCTGTAAGAAAAGAAAATAAGAAAACAAGTCAGATAAATTTAAATTTTTGACAGCATAACGACGTAAAATGAGAAAAAGCCTCACTTTTCACCCAAACATTGGGCAGGAGGACTTACATAGGTCCCAAACCATCCTCAATGCATATTCAATTGGAAATTTTAACTAGGTAGGTCGAATTTGAAAAAAATTGATAATTTGGGCAAAAACCCCAAATTTTAGGTCAAAATTGGGATTTTTGAAATTTTCACTAAACTAACCGATGAAACTCAAATTTTCTTGAGGGATTTCATCCATTGGGTGGCCAATAGCAATAACCCCCAATAAAAAATCAAATTTTTATGGTCAGAAAAATATTAATTAGAAGAAAACCCAACAAATGGCAAAAAACCCTAGGTATGAAAGCTTAAAAATGGAAGAGAGTAGAGAGCATACCTTGTGGAACGAAATGTAGGTCATAGATCGAAGGAAAAATCACCAAGTTTGTATTGTCGACACTGTAGCAACTCACTGGTAGCGAGTTCATTAGAGACCATAGGAGGAAGAAGGAGAAATGAAAGGGAAACTCTAGAAAATATTTTTTTAAAAACAGAGTTTGGATCTTACGGTCACACAATTCGGCCAAAACCATTGACCGTAGGATCGACTGTATGATCGACCATAGGGTCTCGGAAAGTTGCCAAGGATGTGATGGTCACACCTATGGTCCCACAACATACGACCGTAAGCCATCGACCGTATGACCTACTGTTGTCTGCATTTTGATTCTGTTTAAACTTTTGCCTATTGATTTTGTTTTTCTCTCGCTTTCCATTGTGAGACTAACCCAATACTACCGTCATATCTTGTCTCACATGTACAGCCTTTCCAAGTACCATTCAACGAAGAGTTTAAATGGCTGGATGCATAGTAAGTAGAAGGAGACAAAATGCAAACCCACCTCCACCACCTATGGAGACTAATGACAATGAAGGTCAGCAAGGACAAGAAGGAAATATTGGAACTCAAAATGTTGCACCTCAAAATGTGCACACCCAAGCCAACCCAACCAACCTACCTGCACCACCTACAGATTTTGGCTACTACGATGATGAATTTAGCACAACAATTACAGCAAATACAGCTAGTGCAAGCCAACATGCAAGCTACTATGGGAATTTCTTTCCCAGCTACAAACACAACCCCTCAACCTTTAGGACAAGCTAGTACTACACCTAGTGGTAGCAACACTGTACCCTAAGCACCGCAAACACACAACAGTACAAGGCGGAGTGCCAAACCCTGAAGCACCACAAGGTAGGTATAACCAAGGTAATTGTCAGTACCAACCGCCTATGTATAGAGCATATGCACAGTATTAGCTTGATCACTCCAGACTGATCGAGCATTTCCTGAAGTCAAAGCCGAAGGAATTTACAGGCAAGCCATCAGATCCGTTATGGCCAGCTCACTAGATCGATGAGATGGAAAGAAACTTTATGATGATGACTATAAATGAAGAAGAGAAGGTATTATGTGCCACTTTTATGCTGAAAGGTGATGTGCACCATTGTGGAAATCTACTCGGAGTTATCTGTTGACAAAGCACACCCAACTGCCCTGGACTATCTATAAAGATGCTTTCTTCGAGAAGTATTTTCCCAAGAGTTTCAGAGAACAAATGGAAAAGGAGTTTCTGAGTCTGTATCAGGGACAGATGACTGTAGACGCATATCAACGACGTTATGAAGAATTGCTTTTCTTTGCTCCCTCTAGCATGCAGGAGGAAAATACCAAAACCCAAAGGTTTGTCATGAAACTTAGGGGAAGCATCCGTGAGCATGTATTGGGACTGCAAAAGAAGATTTATAATGAAGCTGTACAGATTGCTCGAGTACTGGAATCGAGCCAGAGGAAAAGTTATTTTGCTCAGAACAGAGGTATTAAAAGGCCCAATGGAAACTCATACAACGGAAGGAACTCAAAGACATTTAAATCCTTTCATACTCAAGGCTTCAATGCTACAGCCAAGACTACTCCGACAGCCCAACCTCAACAGAAGCAAAGTAATGCTGGAGTTAAATGCTTCAATTGCGATCAAGTATGACATTATTCAAGAGAGTGTCCTAAGCCTAGGAAGCAGCTACAACAAGGAAAGATTTATACAGTTACATCTGATGATGCTATCACATCGCCTGATGTGGTCACAGGTATGACCTGAACCTTTCATTTTGTACTACCTTGTGTAAGCATGTAGACTAAATTAAATCAAATCATAGGTATCGTACCTATTAATGGCTTACCCGCCAAAGTACTATTTGATTCTGGAGCTACTCATTTTTTTATATCTGTGTCATTTGGAAAGAAGTTAAATCTACCTCTCAGACCTTTAAACTACTAACTGCTTGTACGATCACCTATGGGATTAGAAGTGGAACTAGACAAAGGTTATAGACCATGTCCAGTTCTTATCGATGAGATGATTTTAGATGCAACCTTAATTCAACTTAAGATGGCAGACTTTGACGTTATCTTGGGAATGGATTGGTTAGCTCAGCACTCTGCAAACCTATTATGGCAGAAAAGGAACTGACATTTAAAGACAAAGAAGGAGCAGAGTTTAGTTTTGCAGGAATCAAACTTCCCCGTAAATGAAAACTCATTCTCTCTGCATTGAAGGCTAGAAAATGCCTCGAGAAAGAAGGAATTGGGTACTAGTATCCGTGGTCAACTCCCCAAGGAAGCACCACAAATGGAGGATATTGAAGTTGTGCGTGAATTTTGTGAGGACAAAGATGAAAATCTTGGAAGTCGCCACCTAAATTAAGGTCTAGGACCTTAGAAATGTGAAATCTCACCCAAGGTAAGACTTCGATTGACTCATGACCCTTAAATTGGATTTCTGATCCATCAGAGATTGGGTAAGCGTCAGGTTATGGTTATGGGAAGGGGTTAGGCACCCAAATCGCCCGATCGAAATTGATCTCCTATACCTTTCCTATGCTAAAGTCTATCTGTTAAACTAAACCAAACCAAGTGGTTTCATATCAATGAACCGTATCTGTATCCATCAGATTGCCTACGTATTACGGAATTATTCTAAAAATTAGGTTCACCATCATAGTTCAAGTATGATTAAAGTTTATGGCTGTGATTTATGCTTGTGTATGATTAAGTTCTTTGTTCAAGTTAAAGTTTATGCTTGAATGGATGAGAAACCCTATGGGTTAGGATCTGGATAGTCCATGCGAACTGATAGATAGTCCTAGTGGATCTATGGGTAACCCTATTTGGGTCAAAATATGGATAATCCCTTATGGATTGGAATGTGGATGGATAACCCTATTTGGGTCAAAATGTAGGTAAATATCCTAGTGGATCTATGGATAGTCCGAGTGGACTAAGGTTTGAATTTGAATTTGGGTTTTTCCCAAATAGCCTACTTATCCTAGGGTTTGCCCTAGGAATCAGAATCCGCATAGTTCGGGATTGATGGGATAACCTGTTCTAGGTTAGAATGTGAAAACCTGTTCTAGGTTTAGGGTTTAGAACCTATTCTAAGTTTAGGATTGAGAACCTATTCTAGGTTTAGGGTTTACTGAGAGGTGGAAATTGTCCTGAATTACCCTTTTCATCCTAAGTTCTAATTTTAGAAAGTTTGGTAAAGCATTCTCTTTCTTTATTAAGACTTTTATTATTCCCATTATGCCCTTCCAAAGAATGTGGGTTCTGAAATGCACGTCCCTACACCTATTATGTTTGCAAGGTGTACAGATATGGCAGTTCGACTAGGGTGCAACATAAATTAAATTATTACCAAAAATGGAATATTCTAAGCATGGCATGTATGATATTTATGGTAACTATCACAACATATAGTAAAATTATGAAAATCTCCCTAATATGGCATGTATTGCAAATAAGGCAAGAACCTAATATGGTAAGATCTAATATGCTAATCTAAGCATGGCAAGACCTAATATGGCAAGATCTAATATGGCAATATCTAATATGCTAATCTAAGCATGGCAAGATCTAATATGGCAAGATCTAATATGCATCTATATATCAATATGGTAAGTACCAATCATAGAATGCATATATGATATGAATTTTTTCAAAAAAAGAAAAGATCTTATATACTATTTTCTAAGCATAGTAAGACTTAAAAATGGTAAGAAATTAAGATTTTGCTAAATATGGTAAAAAAATCTATTTATTCTACCAAATATAGCAACACATGGAATATGACAAATATGGTATGCACAATCCAAACAAAGCATATAAATGCTCCAAATATAGCTATTTATCCAAATATGGTAGAATTCACTCAAACAATCATTGATGTTATAATGAATGAGACATCAATGAAACTTTTTTTTGAAAAGTGAAAAATTATTAAAAAAAACATATTGTCGATGTTCTTTGAAAATTTTTAATTTTTATGAAGAAATTTGGAAAGATTAATGACTCAAAACTATCAAAATTGTGACACAAGGTTTCAGATAATGGACAAAACTATAAACTGTATACATATTTTGTCACATTACACAAGAATGACCATAAGTAGGTCTTCCAAAACTCAAATCAATCTCAAATGTTTTTCATAGAAATATGACTTAATATATTATATTCCATATGAAGGAGTTGAATCTCAACAGAGAGCAAAAATAGGTCAAAGATATGCCCTAAGACCGGACATGTGCACTAGTCAAATCTGTTCTAGATTTTTGACCAGTTGCACCATAAATTCCAAATAAAATCCTATACTTAATGAAAATTAAATACAGATATATTTCTATGTAGATAACTGTCTGATATAAATTTTCATTAAGAAAAATAAGTTAAAACAGTATCTTTTTTTGTGAAAAATGATTCTTTTCAATCATGCAAATTAGTACATCATGACAGATTCAAAATCAGAGCACTATGCACTTAAAAATTGATATCAATTCAATAAAAAATTAAAAAAATACGAAACTAGTGCCCTTGTTTAGAAAACTTTTATGTCTAAAAAGTTCATATGAAGTGGATTTTTTGATTATGGCCATAAGACTCTTGTCTAGAGACTTTTTGATAGAGGATTGCATTACATCCGAGTAAAATAGCAATGTCAAAGACAAATTTTTTGATATATTTTCTCAATTCCAAATGGAACGAAATTTTTAGGGTAGTCTTCAAACATATCAGAGAAATTCTCATAAAACTTTGGGCTTCAAAATTCAAGAAAAAAATACATGTGATGTACGTCCTAAGTTTGAATCCAAAATCTAGAAATTTCAGATTAGAAAATCACTTTATGAAATTTGCAAAAAACTTCAAACATCATCATATATCATTCAAAACTTCATCATTGAATATTTTAGACAAATTATCATTCATGAAAAATGCTAGATATAGGCATCCTAACATTAACAAGCATGTAATAGAGCATTCGTGATTGAAATTTCATGAAAATTAGCCTTTTTTTCAAGTAAAATTGGCATTCGAGCATTCTATCGACCTCTAAATTTGTTTAGAGTACTAACCTTGTGCTCGAATCGAGTAAAACCATCAATGTAGGATGATTGGAGGTTGTATCAACCTCTTTGAATGTGAATCCTCCTTCTCCTCTCCTCTGCTTCTCTTTTTCTTCTCTTTCTCTCTTTTCTTCTTCTCTTTTCATTCTTTTTTCTTTTCTTCTCTCTTTCTTTCTCCCTCTCTCATGTTTTCTCTCTCTCACTCATGTCCTCCTCTCCCTGTGGTCTGGAAAAAAAAGCCTCCTCTCTCTTCTCTTGGCCTATTTATGTTTTTTCTCTCCTCTTCTAGAAGATCCTTCTTTCCTTTTCTTCTTTTTCTAGAAAATCTTTTTTTCTTTCTTTTTTCTTCTTTCCTTTCTTCTCTTCCTTCCCTTTTCTCTTCTCCCTCTCTCTTCCACACGTTTTCTTCTTTTCCCTCTTCTAGAAAATCCTCTTCTCTTCTTTCCTTCTTCTCTGTTCCTTCCTTTTCTTCTTTTTCTTCTAGAAAATCATTTCTTTCCATTTTTTTCTTCTTCCCTTTATTCTCTTCCTTCCTACGTTTTTTCTTCTTCCTTTCTTTCCTTTTTCTCCTTCTTCTTCTATAAAATCCCTTCTCTCTTTCCTTTCTCTCTTTCCTTCTTCTAGAAAATTCCTTATCTCTTTCCTTTCTTTCTTCTTTCCTTTTCTTCTTCCTTCCTTTCCTTCCTTTTTATTTCTTTCTCCCTCTCTCTTTATGTTTTCTTTCATAGAAAATGTTTGCCTTTTTTTTTTCTTTTTTTTCTTTTTCTTCTTTTTTTCTTTTTTTCTTTCCTTCCTCTTTCCTTCCTTTTTTTTTCTTTCTCCCTCTCTCTTTCACATTTTCTTTCTAGAAAACGTGAAGGAGATCTTTTTCTTTTTTTTTTCCTTTTCATTTTTCTTTTGTTTCTCTCTCTTTCCTTTTTTCTTTCTCCCATTCTCTTTCCCATGGCCTCTCTTTCCTCTCTCTTTCCATGGCCTTACTTTCTTCTCTTATATATATATATATATATATATATATATATATATATATATATATATATATATATATATATATATTATACAATAATATATTATACATTATACACCTATAAAATAAATGCATGCATATGGACTAACATAACTTGGTCTGGATTGGTCTGAGTTGGGCCGGGCTAAGTTACACTAAGCTGGATTAAGCTGGTTTGGACCAAGATTGACATTTCATAGTCTATTTCTGTCACCCTTCCATATGGAATTTTTCGATAGCATCTATTCCAAATTTTATGCGTTCACTTTGTAGAACATTAAAAATGAGAAATATTAGAACTTGAATCACCTCATTTGAAAATAAAATGGCCAACTTATGAATTTCTAAAGTTTAAGCAGGTCAATTATCGATAATTTTTCTGACCATTCTACATGGGATTCTTCGGAGACTTCTACCGGAAATCCTTTACGTCCACTTTGTAGAGTACTAAAAATGAAACATAATGAAATTGAAATTACCTGATTTGGATATGGGGTGACCAAAATATGAATTTTTGAAGATTAAATGACCATTTCTATGTGTAATTTTTCATGGGACCCTTCAGAGACTTCTACCTGAGATTTTTTTACGTCCACTTTGTAGAACATTACAAATGAAGAATAATGGCCTTGGAATCATCTGAATCCGACGTAGAACGACAAAGATATGAAGCTTTGAAGTTCTAACAATAATTTCACATGAAAGCTTGCATGGGGCCCACTGGTGACTTCTACCCAAGATTTTTCACGTCCACGTTGAAGAGAACTGAAAATAAGGAATATTGGCCTTTAAATCATCTGATTCCGATATCAGATGACCAAGATATGATGTCTTTAAGTTTGAATGATAATGCATGCATGATACGATAATTACTGGGCTGCACTTAGGGTAATTTGTCCTAAACTGGCTACGTATTCTAAGGTTGTCCTAGAAATCAAGCCTAGAATGTAGTTCAACTGGCAAGAAGGTTTGCTCTTCTTGGAAAATTGGTGATTGTTCTTCTTGTATAAAGCTAGGCTGTGAATACAAGGCTCATTTGTAGGCTAGGAACCTCTTCTTGCTAAGGTGGAACTCATGATGTAAGGTACTCACGGGCTTGAACCCGGCTTTATCCATTTGTAGGTTGATAAACCTCTTCTTGTATAAAGCTAGGCTGTGAATACAAGGCTCATTTGTAGGCTGAGAACCTCTTCTTGCTGATATGGAACTCATGATGCAAGGTATGTGCGGGCTTGAACCGGCTTAATCCATTTGTAGGCTGATAAACCTCTTCTTGTACAAAGCTAGGCTGTGAATACAAGGCTCATTTGTAGGCTAGGAACCTCTTATTGCTGAGGTGGAACTCATGATGCAAGGTATTCGCGGGCTTGAACCCGGCTTGATCCATTTGTAGGCTGATAAACCTCTTCTTGTATGGAGCTAGGCTGTGAATACAAGGCTGATTTGTACGAGCTTGGACTTGGCTTCGATTTGTCTAGATGTAAGACTTGATGTGTTTTCTTTGATTGAGATTTTGGTTTGAGTACCTGCATTTGTCAGAACATTGAAAATTTCATAGAGCATATGAATGATTATGTTGAATCAAACGTTTCTTTGTTGAATGTAAGAGACATAGTTCATGAAACACACTGGAATTCAAAAAAACCTAAAATGCTATTGGTTTCTTGATCGGTGTAACTCTAGGGAGTGTTTGAACATTTCAATTGTTCCATTCACGAGCAATGGTATCAACCAGATCTAATGTCAACTTTCTGGGAAGTTCACAATCAGTTACTTCTCTGTTGGTGCTTTCAAGGATATTGAATTGCTGAGGTAACCTTGTTGGGGAGTAGAATTAGGTATGAGTCAACCCCATGAACCGCACATGCAAACTATTCTCTGTATTTGTGACAACCCGCTCTTGCTTCCACCAAGTGCATTTCCATCTGATGTCTGCTGTGGTTATTTCTTTGAAACGGCTAAACCAATCTGTGTTCATCTGATAATCCATAGGATCTGCTCTTTTTGCCAATTGAAAAGGGTTGAGGGTCATTGCTTCAGATTCCTCAACTAATCCAAACCTCTTTGTTAACCAAATTTAATGAAGATATGGTGATCCGCTAAAATTGTCCAACTTAAAGTGATCTTGATGAGTTGCCATGAAGTCAAGGCCCTTTAATGTCTCAGCCAACACTGTAAGGATGATGTCAAAATCTTGTCTCGCATGCTTAATGAGATCTATTATGACTGGTGATTCTGTATCTGTGCAACTTCGTAGCAATAGTCGGGCTATGCTACAATATAGGTAAACATGTCTTCTCTGAGCCTGTGCTTCTTTCCCTATTGGACTTGTATGAGCATATAACTTGATCATGCGCTTTATCTGTAGCCGTTGATCTTCTACAAAACGACACATTTCTTTATTATCCCAACTGAAAAAATCTTGCATCTCATGCCTATAATCTTTTTTTGGATATGGCTTGAAGATCTTCCTCTTAGGTATGAGTAGGAGGCAAGCTCTAAATTCTTCTACAGTTGGGCATAACTCGACTTCTCCCATCCTGAAGACATGAAATGTTGGATCCCAGCATTGACCAGCTGCTTTCAAAAAGTCTGAGATAATTTTATGGTTGTTAATTGAGGAAGTGCCTCTAGTTGATGCTTCCACAAGAAAGAGCTATCTTCAATGAACTCAATACGCCAGCTCCAATTTTTCAGTGCCCTGTCCATCTCTATAATTCTGTCCAATGGATCAATGGATTATCAGCCTCCCGGGTGTGACCTGTAAGAATCCCGACATAGAAATAGAGGTTAAAAATGAATCATTGGAATTATCTTAAATTATTGTTGTTTAGATATGTTGAAATGCCCTTAGTAGATTACATATGAACTGTATACATATGACTGACTCTGTCTGAGTTTTAAGTACTTAAATCTATAGACATGATGAGCGAAAGTGAAGGTCCAAATGGGACTGACAAGAAACAGTCCAGGTGGGTCTGCCGCCTGGAGGAGTTTGTGGTTGTTTATGTAGAATAGGCTTATCTTACCGAGAAGATCCCATTTTATTGGCTTGAGAAAGGATGGGCATGTTAGGATCTTGGGACGTCATCGGATGTAATGAACGACAAATAAGAGTTCTAGTCAGATTTTTTTATTTATAATTTCTCAGATTGATATACTCATGGGAGTTTATATCAAATGATATGAAAGATAGGCTTTGATGTGTAACTCTTGGGAAATCCATTGGATAGATGGACGGATGAAAGAGTTTAGCCAACAAACAGGAAAATTCTTTCTTTGATTAAGATGATAAGATGAATCATTCCTGAGTGAAAGGCATTGTGCCCCATTGGAGAATCTAGTCAACCATGTCGGTAAGTTCCTCAAATGATTGATGCCCGTTGTTGATGTCAGCAGGTGAGAGACAAGCCTTCTACACTCTCTATTTTTTTTCTTTTCTTTTCTTTTTTTTTTGGAAGAGTGTAGAGGCTACACATAATATCTCTTCACTTGATCCAATTTGGTCAAGTATTGTAACTCGATGCCTTCCATGTCGACCAGTCGAACAGCTTTCCTAGGTAAGATTTCTTTTACTATGAACGGTCCGCTCCAATTAGGACAAAACTTGCCCCTAGGGTCATGGACAGGTGCTCTTTGTTCCTTCAATACTAGGTCCCCTACTGTCAGGTGATGAACATGCACCTTTTTGTTAAAGGTCCCTGCCATTCTTTGTTGGTATTTTTTCACATTATCCACTACCTTCATTCTTCTTTCATCAACGAAGTTCAGCTCGTCATATCTGGATTGCAACCATTCAGCTTCTGGAATCTTGCATTCCATCAAGACTCTCAGTGATGGCACCTCTATTTCTACTGGGAGGACTGCTTCCATACCATATACTAGTAAATACGGCATTGCCCCAGTGGATGTTCTTATAGATGTTCTGTATGCCCAGAGTGTATAAGGTAGTTTGTCCGCCCAATCAACATTAGACTCTGCCATCTTCTGGAGGATAACCTTGACATTTTTATTGGCCACCTCTACTACCCCATTTGTCTATGGACGGTAAGGAGAGGACCAGTGCCTTTTGATATGGAACTTGTCACATAATTATTGGACTTTCCCTCTGAAGTGTTGTCCTTGATCTGAGATTATAGACTGAGGCATTCCATGCCGCATATGATATACTCTTGTAGAAATTTAGCCACTTTGTTTGCTCTGAGCTTGGCGTATGACTGTGCCTCTACCCATTCTTGTGAAGTAATCGATGGTGACCAAGATGAATTCATGCCCATTTGAAGCTTTAGGGTAAACTTTTCTAATCACATCTATGCCCCAAGTTGAGAAAGGCCATGGAAAGCTAAGAGTATGCAACTCTGCTGGAGGCACATGCATCAAATTAGCATGGATTTGACACTTGTGACATTTCCTTATGAACTCTGCACAGTCTGCTTCCATTGTGTTCCAGTAGTATCCCATTCTGAGAATCTTCTTTGCAAGCATTCTAGCATTCATGTGAGGTCTGCATATTCCTTGATGGACTTAATCGATGACATTTGGCTCCTGTTCCTCATCGACACAGACTAACTGCACTCCTTCATGGGATCTTTTGTACAGGATATCTTCGCATAGTATGAACTAGGAGGCATATCGCCTAAGAGACTTCTTCTCACCTGTTGTAGCTTCCACTGGATACTTTCCTTCCTTGATGAAATCTATGATAGGAGCAAACCATGGCCGGCCATCGATTGTCAATGCATTCACTTCTTCCAAGTGGACTAGTCGTACTCTTTTCTCTATGATTAGGGGTTTGATACGTCCCAAAGGATCATTTCTAATCATTGAAGCCAAGATGGCCAATGCATCGGCATACTTATTGGTATCTCTTGGGGAGTAGTCAAATTCAATTTGCATGAACTTCCAAGCCAAGATTATTGCACATTATTGATAAGGTACCAGCTTCTCGTCTTTGGTTTTCCAATCCCCTCTGACTTGGTAGATAACAATTGATGAGTCACCGTAGACCTTTAGTCTGCAGACCCCTATGGCCAAAGCTGCTTTCAGTCCCATGATAGATGCTTCATACTCTGCAATGTTGTTTGTGCAGTCAAAGTCTAATCTGAATGAAAATGGCACAAATGCCCCTTCTGGATCTATGAACAAGACACCGGCCCCATATCCCATATGATTTGCGACTCCATCGAAGAACATTATCCATGTGTCATTCTTCCCCTCTCTTGAGTTGTGTGGACTTCTTCATCTAGGGAATACATCTTCCAAATGTCTAAGGTTATCTTCAACCGGTAGAGCTGATAGATGTTCTGTAGTTATGCTCCCTTTGATAGACTTTTGAGTAGTGTATGTGATGTCGAATTCGGACAACAACAATAGCCACCTAGCCAACCTTCCTGTCAAAAGCTGGTTTCTCAAATAGATACTTCAGGGGGTCCATTCTGGAAATAAGTATGAACTTGTAGGATAACATATAATGTCTCAATCTCTTTGTTATCCAGACTAGGGCTGTGCTGTCTTCTCTAGCTGTGTATAATTGGCTTTGTATCCTGTGAATTTCTTACTCAAGTAGTATACTGCCTTTTCTGTCCTTCCATTTGTATCATGCTAGGCTATCATTGATCCCATAGAACCCTCTAGTACTGACAAGTAGAGGAGTAGTGGTCTTCCCGATACTGGTGGGACTAAAACTGGTGGGTTCAACAGATATGTCTTGATTTTGTCGAAAGCCATCTGACATTGAGGGTTCCAATCCTTTGGCTGGTCTTTTTGGAGTAGCTTGAAAATTGGTTCGCATGTTGCGGTAAGATATGCAATAAACCGGTTGATGTATTGAAGTCTTCCCAAGAAACCTCTTACTTCCTTTTTCTATTTGAGGAGATGGCATTTCAGAGATGGCTTTTATCTTGGCTGGATCAATTTCGATTCCTCTTTGGCTGACCATAAAACCTAGCATTTTGCCAGCTATTACCCCGAATGCACATTTTTGGGGGTTAAGCCTTTGTTTGTATTGCTTGATCCTCTCAAAGAACTTCCTTAATGCCGGGATGTAACCTTCTCTGGTGAATGATTTTACGATCATATCATCTACATACACCTCTACCTCCTTATGGATTAGGTCGTGCAAGATTGTAGTATTCATTCTTTGATAAGTTGCCCCAGCATTCTTCAGCCCGAATGGCATTACAGTGTAACAGTAGGTGCCCTAGTCTGTTATGAAGGTGGTTTTCTCCTTGTCCTCAGGTGTCATCTTTATCTAATTGTACCTTGAGAATCCATCCATGAAGGACAAAAGAGCATGATTTGCAGTATTATCCACTAGGATGTCTATCTTTGGTAATGGAAAGTCATCTTTTGGGCTGGTCTTATTCAGGTTTTTGTAATCAATGCACGCCCTTAGTCTTCCTCCTTTTTAGGTACGATGACCACATTTGCTAACCACTCTGGGTACTTCATGACCTCTAAGAATCCAGCGTCAAACTGCTTCATGATATCTTCTTTAACCTTGAGGGTCCATTCAGACCTTAACCGCCTCAGCTTCTGCTTACATGGCCTTGCATCTGAGACCAAAGGTATCTTATGCTGTACAACTTCAGGGTCTATGCCGGGCATATCTTTATAGGACCAAGCAAACACTTCTTGGAACTCCATCAGTAATTCCATCATTTGTTTGGTTTCTTCTTCCGTCAAGGTAGCACCGATCTTTATTTCTCGAGATTGCTTTGCTGAACCGAGAATAATTATTTTGAAGTCTTCGCCGACAGGTTGAGCCTTCTTTTCCTCCGAGGCTTGGATGGATTGTAATATTTCAAGAAATGGTTTATCATTCTCATCATTTTCCAAGTTAGAGTTAGAAGGAGAAGGAAAGGAAGAAGTAGACGCAGAGTAATTCAAAATATCATCTTTATTCATATTCAAAAGCAGATGTACAGAGGAAATAGTTCCAAGTGGAACGAACTCAAAATTTGAAAATGACTCAATCTTATCTAAAGACCTAAGTACCTTCTGCTCAGACATAGTCATTATATGTGGATTACATGGCAACCCCTTTGGGTAAACAAAATTATCATGACAACTCCAATTGGGGATTATTCCGTTGATGGGTAGGGTGAATTGTTGTACATCGGGACTCCTATCTTGGTCTTCATCGATGAGTGTCATCACTTGATCATCGTCAAACAGTTTGCTGATGTTGATCACTTCTGTCTTGGATTTCTGCTCCTTGCTCTGCTCTTGGATCTTGACTTGCTCAAGCTCTTCCCAGTCAAGAGCACAATCATGGAATATTTCAAACCCAGGTACTTGCTTTTGAAAGTGGGTACTGAACCAAGGGTCTGAAAATCCACAATAGATGTTGTCCTCTCATTCTTTGACAAAATACCCATTGAGGGTCTTCGAAAATTGGATGTCCTATATATTGTACAACCCCTTAGATATTGCTTGATAGACTGCTTCATCCGTCCTTTGAGGTCGCCAATCTCTACTAGCTCTGTCTGATGCTTTTATTTTGTTGTTACCATACTGATTACTACACTTGTATTTTATCCTCTCGAGCTTCCAAAATCTTTCATCAGCTCTCCTCTACTTTTGCTTGATTACTTTCAGATCCCCTTCGGTGGGGGTATACCCCAGTCCAAATCTATACTCATTGACCAATAGAGATAAGAAAGTGACATCACCATGTTGGTGGGAACCATGGCCCATACCTGGAAAGTAGAGCATGTTAAGTAATTGACGAAATGAAAAGGGCAGATGCGTACTGTAGGATCTGGCTCAGTTGTGGCTAAGATGTTGTCAACCTGGAACCCTCTGAGAGAGAAATCCTGCCTTGTATCCCCTTGCGACTCTTCATTATTCTGTCTAGTGGCCAATGTGTTCACGGCTGCAGAGTCCGTGTGTATTGTCACCGTGGTACCCTTGTGGATGAATTTAATCTTCTGGTACAAAGTAGATGCCACCGCATTGGCCTGATGGATCCAAGGCCTACCCAGAAGCATGCTGAATGAGGTAGAAATATCAATGACTTAGAATTCTGTTTCAAACTCAGCAGGTCCTACTTGAATTGGTACTGTGAAGACACCCAATATAGCCCTTCTGGTATTGTCATATGCCTTGATGGTCATATCCGAAGGTTTCAACTCTGACTCGCTGAAGCCTAGATGCTTGAAGGTACGGAAAGGGAATACATTTAAGGCTAACCCATTATCAACCAAAACTTGAAAAATGCTCTTGCCCTGGCATCGGATGGTAATATGCAAAGCCTGTATATGATCCATACTTCCTTGAGGAAGATCTGCATCTCCAAAGACAATTGCATTAACGACATATCTGCCCCCTACTAGCATGGCTAGTTCTTCTCCCTCCATTGAAACTGGAACCTAAATTCTTGCTAGGGATTTCAATACTGCATCCCTGTGGACCTTGGAAGCCATCAGAAGCTCCCAAATGGACACGTTGGCTTGGGTATTTTGTAATTGTTTCAATACCAGGTTTGGAGGTTCTGATTGGGCAGGTCCTTTACCTTTCTCTCTCACAGCTTAAGCCGGATCATTTACATCAGGTGAGATGGTTTGTAGTTCTTCCCTGTTCTGGTTTCTGCTACTTCTTGCTCATCCTCCGAGAATATGAACTCCATCTCAAGGAAACGATTGTCAACTTGATTTACTTCTATCTCCTCATCTGAGAGGTAGATGATGAATGATTCTTCTTCTTCTTCTTCTTCTTGTGCTTGTGCTATAAGGTGTGATGAATCTTTTGAGAAATAGAAATCATATTCTTCTTCTTCATGTTGGTGGTTACCCAACATGTTTACTTCGTCACCAGATGTGACGACCATATTGCTTACTCCTTCTATGACGGGCATAAGGTGCGAGGGCTCATCTCCCCATTCTATGAAATTGATGCTGTGGTGAGGGAGGGGATTATTCGCTACTGACACTTATTGGGGCTGGACCTTAAATTTACCGAAATTCAACAGATCCTGTATGGCATGCCTTAATGTGTAGCAGTTGTCCGTATCATGCCCATGCTGATTGTGGTACTTACAGAACAGGTCCATACGAAAATTTGATGGAAGAGGACTTGGAGGTGGACGAGGGTCAAGCACTATCAACTTCTTAGCTTGTATTAACTTGTCCAGAGCCTTGGATCGGGTCATCCCCAAATCGGTAAACTGCCTCCTTGGTCTTGCTTGCTGTGGTGGGGTGTAATTTGAACTTCCCAAGATCAATGGTTTAGAATTGGTATTAGCTATTTGTTTTACAGATTGATTTCCTGGATTTCTTGATGGGTATGCCCTTCTATTCGACACCCCTTCTGACCTTTCTGACTTTCCCGATAATATATCTCCCTGGGTTATGGTGTCCTCCACTTGTTGTCCCGCAACCACGAGCCCTTCGAATGATAGGATAGCCTGGACAAAAATGTATGTTTTATATGACCCACTTAAACCTCTCATCATTATCTGCACTTGATCACTTTCAGAGGGTCGATCCCAAAGCTTCGCTGCAACACTTCTGAACCGGGTTAAATAGGCCGTGAATGTCTCTCCTTGTACTTAGACCATGGTTTCCAATTGCCTACAGTGGGTCTCTATCTCTGTGTTGTAGGAATAGAAACTGACAAATGTTTTGGTGATATTTGACCACGAATGTATCTGTGATGGGTTCAGATTCATCAACCATCGATGAGCCCCGCCCATGAGTGAGAATTGGAATGCCTGTCCTAACTGCTCATCAGTAAATCCTTCACCTTGCTTCAATAGGCCCATGAATGATCTTAAATGGGTCCTGGGGTCTCCTGTCCCATCAAATTTCTCAGTGGTCCATTTGAACTTGGGAGGCAACTTAGTTTCTGGAAAGAAGCATAATCCTTCGGCATCAATGATTTGACATTCTACTCCTTTCATGCCCTTCAGTATTTTTTCCACTTGACTCAGTCTATCACTGTATGGGCCATCTTCTTCTTTCGATTTCTTAGTCATCGGGGTAGCCTGAACGATGGACTATTTCTGGGGTATGGCACCTTCCATATCTTCAAATGCCGGGTTTATGAAAATTTTTGAAACAGCTGGGTTAGGGGTACCCGGTCCTTGTGGCGGTGCCATATTTACCCTTTCAGAGGTCGACCCTTGAGCCTACAATTGCTATTAGATATCCCTTACTACGGCAGCTATCATTCCCATGGTATCCTCCATCTTTTCCATCCTGGCATCCATAGTGCTCGGGGCTTGGTTTGATTCTTCAGCCATTGATTCAGTTGATGTGGTTGAAATGGGACTAACTGGCTCTGGTGTGTACACCCTAGATAACCTCCCAGTAATGGGATCCCTTATCCAAGAGGTAGAAATGGTTGTGGTTTGGGCTGACTCCTTGGCTTATACAGGAAAAGAACCCAAAAGTGATAAATATTAGGACTCTAAGATGATGGGAGTGGAAAGAAGTTACATACACAATCAAGGATGACTCAACCAAACAAGAGTTAGCTCCTTCATAAGGGTGATTGGATAAACATTATCCAAGTCAATTTAATTGAATTTGATTAAGCCATGTGTTCAATCTTGGGACCTCGTGATTCCAAAATGGATAATCAGTGGTACCAAGGTCTGGCCAATTGGATTACCGAATTTGATGAAATTGAAATGGATATATTAATCCGTCGTCCTTATTAGGGATGGTTAGCAAAAGTGGTTCATAGATGAATAAACTAGTAAATTTCTTCTTAACCATGATATCTATGTCTTGACCATGGTATCTATGTCTTGACAGGGATTTTCTGTTCGTTTTTTGAAATCAACGTGTTAACAATGAGAGATTCGACACATCGAGCTTACTTAATGGAGGGTGTATAGTGACCGTCTACTATGATGTAGAACAGGTGTATACATACCTCATACTGCCAATGGGTGAGAGTTCAAGATGCTCATTTTGTAGATTCTAACATGTTGACCAATCGAGGACAAAAACGGGCAGAACTTCGACGTCTCGAACATGGATGTCATGGTTAAGCAGATTTTACTGGGTCGGTTCAGGGATGAACCAAAAATAACAAACATTGGGCTACAATCTGGGTTAGGACAGAAAAGGCCACCTTGACAAGGATGGAGTAACCTATCACTGAATGCACGATGAATAATGGGCCCCCAATCCCTTTATATACTATGTTGCAAGGATCCAAGCGACGTGGTGTAGCATAACGCATTCTTAGGCAGACCCAAGAAATGTTCGTTAGAGGCTGTTTACAGATCGTGGTCTCACAAAGTACAGGCTAAGGTTATGTGTTTCGCCTAGAGGGTTGCCCATCTGCATGGGACCTGGTTCGGCTACTCGCACGAAAGTGTGACAGAACCCATTCCCCCCAAAGCAATATTATACAAGCATAAATATAGTATCCTAAAATCTAGCATTCAATTCACACAAGGAAAGTTTTTGTTTAGGAGTTTGACGTTTATTTCCCCAATGGAGTCGCCACTATGAGGACAAAGATGAAAATCTTAGAAGTCGCCACCTAGATTAAGGTCTAGGACCATAGAAATGTGAAATCTCACCCAAGGTAAGGCTTCAATTGACTCATGACCCTTAGATTGGATTTCTGGTCCATCAGAGATTGGGTAAGCATCAGGTTACGTTTATGGGAAGGGTTAGGCACCCAAACTGCCCGATCAAAATCGGTCTCCTATAACTTTGCTATGCTAGACTCTATCTGTTAAACTAAATCAAACCAAGTGGTTTGATATCATTAAACCGAATCTGTATCCATCAGATTGCCTACGTATTACAAAATTATTTCGAAAATCAGGTTCACCATCATAGTTCAGGTGTGATTAAAGTTTATGGTTGTGATTTATGCTTGTGCATGATTAAGTTCTTTGTTCAAGTTAAAGTTTATGCTTGAATGGATGAGAAACCCTATAGGTTAGGATATGGATAGTCCATGCGAACTGATAGATAGTCCTAGTGGATCTATGGGTAACCCTATTTGGGACAAAATATGTATAACCCCTTATGGGTTGGAATGTGGATGGGTAACCCTATTTGGGTCAAAATGTAGGTAAATATCCTAGTGGATCTATGCATAGTCCGAGTGGACTAAGGTTTGGATCTGAATTTGGGTTTCTCCCAAATAGCCTACGTATCCTAGGGTTTGCCCTAGGAATCAAAATCCACGTAGTTCAGGATTCGTGGGATAACCTATTCTAGGTTAGAATGAAAACCTTTTCTAGGTTTAGGGTTTAGAACATATTCTAGGTTTAGGATTGAGAACCTATTCTAGGTTTAGGGTTTATTGAGAGGTGAAAATCGTTCTAAATTACCCTTTTCATCCTAAGTTCTAATTTTGAAAAGTTTGGCAGAGCATTCTCTTTCTTTATTAAGATTTTTATTATTTCCATTATGCCCTTCCCAAGAATGTGGGTGCCTAAATGTACGTCCTCACACCTAATATGTTTGCTAGGTGTACAGATATGGCAATTCGACTAGGGTGCAACATAAATTAAATTATTACCAAAAATAGAATATTCTAAGCATGGCATGTATGATATTTATGGTAACTATCACAACATATAGTAAGATTATGAAAATCTCCCTAATATGGCATGTATTGCAAATAAGGCAAGAACCTAATATGGTAAGATCTACTATGCTAATCTAAGCATGGCAAGACCTAATATGGCAAGATCTAATATGACAAAATCTAATATGATAATCTAACCATGACAAGATCTAACATGGCAAGATCTAATATGCATCTATATATCAATATGGTAAGTACCAATCATAGAATGCATATATGACATGAATGTTTTCAAAAAAAAAAGGAAATATCTTATATGCTATTTTCTAAGCGTAGTAAGATTTTAAAATGGTAAGAAATTAAGATTTTGTTAAATATGATAAAAAAATCTATTTATTCTACCAAATATAGCAACACATGGAATATGGCAAACATGGTATGCACAATCCAAACAAAGCATATGAATGCTTCAAATATAGCCATTTATCCAAATATGATAGAATTCACTCAAACAATCATTGATGTTATAATGAATGAGACATCAATGAAACCTTTTTTTAAAAAGTGTAAAATTATTCAAAAAAACATATGTTCAATGTTCTTTGAAAAATTATAATTTTTATGAAGAAATTTAGAAAGATTAATGACCCAAAACTGTCAAAATTGTGACACAAGGTTTCAGATAATGGACAAAACTATGAACTTTATTCAGATTTTGTCACAATACACAAGAATAACCATAAGTAGGTCTTTCAAAATTCAAATCAAGCTCAAATTTTTTTCATAGAAATATGACTTAATATATTATATTTCATATGAAGGAGTTGAATCCCAACAGAGAGCAAAGACAGGTCAAAGAAATGCCCTAAGACCGGACATGTGCACTGGTCAAATCTGTTCCAGATTTTTTACCAGTTGCACCATAAATTCCAAATAAAATCCTATACTTAATGAAAATTAAATACATACATATGTCTATGTAGATAACTATCTGATCTAAAATTTCATCAAGAAAAACAAGTTAAAACAGTATATTTCCTTTGTGAAAAATGATTCTTTTCAATCATGCAAATATGTACATCATGACAGATTCAAAATCAGATCACTATGCACTTCAAAATTGATATCAATTCAATAGAAAATTGAAAAAAATACCAAAATAGTGCCATATTTTAGAAGACTTTCATGTCTAAATAGTTCATATAAAGTGGATGTTCTGATTATGGCCATAAGACCCTTGTCTAGAGACTTTCTGATGGAGGAATGCATTACATCCGAGTAAAATAGCAATGTCAAAGACAAATTTGTTGATATATTTTTCCAATTCTAAATGAATCAAAATTCTTAGGGTAGTCTTATAACATATCAGAGAGACTCCCATAAAAATATGGGCTTCAAAATTCAAGAAAAAATACATGTGATGTACGTCCTAAATTTGAATCCTAAATCTAAAAATTTCAGATTAGAAAACCACTTTATGAAATTTCCAAAAAACATCAAACATCATCATATATCATTCAAAACTTCATCATTAAATATCTTAGACAAATTATCATTCATGAAAAATTCTAAACATAGGCATCCTAACATTAAAAAGCCTGTAATAGAGCATTCGTGATTGAGATTTCATGGAAATTAGCCTTTTTCAAGTAAAATTGGCATTCGAGCATTCTAACGACCTCTAAATTTGTTTAGAGTACTAACCTTGTGCTCGAATCGAGTGAAACCATCGATGTAGGATGATTGGAGGTTGTATCAACCTCTTTGAATGTGAATCTTCCTTCTCTTCTCCTCTGCTTCTCTCTCTCTCTCTCTTCTCTTTCTCTCTTTTCTTCTTCTCTTTTCTTTCTTTTTTCTTTTCTTCTCTCTTTTGTCTCTCCCTCTCTCATGTTTTCTCTCTGTCACTCACGTCCTCCTCTCCCTATGGTCTAGAAAAAGAAGCCTTCTCTCTCTTCTCTTGGCCTATTTATGTTTTTTCTCTCCTCTTCTAGAAGATCCTTCTTTCCTTTTCTTCTTTTTCTAGAAAATCTTTTTTTTTCTTTCTTTTTTCTTCTTTCCTTTCTTCTCTTCCTTCCCTTTTCTCTTCTCCCACTCTCGTCCACACGTTTTCTTCTTTTTCCTCTTATAGAAAATCCTCTCCTCTTCTTTCCTTCTTCTCTCTTCCTTCCTTTTCTTCTTTTTCTTCTAGAAAATCCTTTCTTTCCATTTTTTATTCTTTCCTTTCTTCTCTTCCTTCCCACGTTTTTTCTTCTTCCTTTCCTTCCTTTTTCTCCTTCTTCTTCTAGAAAATCCCTTCTCTCTTTCCTTCTTCTAGAAAATTCCTTCCCTATTTCCTTTCTTTCTTCTTTCCTTTTCTTCTTCCTTCCTTTCCTTCCTTTTTTTTTCTTTCTCCCTCTCTTTTCATGTTTTCTTTCTTAGAAAACATTTCCCTTTTTTTCTTTTTTTCTTTTTCTTCTTTTTTTCTTTTTTCTTTCCTTCCTCTTTCCTTCCTTTTTTTTTCTTTCTCCCCCTCTCTTTCACATTTTCTTTCTAGAAAACGTGAAGGAGATCTTTTTCTTTTATTTCTCTCCCTTTCCTTTTTTTCTTTCTCCCATTCTCTTTCCCATGGCCTCTCTTTCCTCTCTCTGTCCACGGCCTTACTTTCTCTCTCTTTCCTATAATATATATGTATACATATATATATAAATATATTAATACATATAATATATCCATAAGATATATATATATATATATATATATATATATATATATATTATATACAATAATATATTATACATTATACACCTATAAAATAAATGCATGCATATGGACTAACATAACTTGGTTTGGATTGGTCTGAGCTGGGCCGGACTAAGTTAGACTAAGCTGGTTTGGACCAAGGCTGACATTTCAAAGTCCATTTCTGTCACCCTTCCATATGAAATTTTTCGATAGCATCTATTCCAAATTTTTTACGTTCACTTTGTAGAACGTTAATAATGAGGAATATTGGAACTTGAATCACCTCATTTAGAAATAAAATAGCCAACTTATGAATTTCTGAAGTTTAAGCAGGCCAATTATCGATAATTTGGCTGACCATTCTGCATGGGATTCTTCGGAGACTTCTACCGAAAATACTTTACGTTCACTTTGTAGAGTACTAAAAATGGAATATAATGAAACTGAAATTACCTGATTTGGATATGGGGTGACCAAAATATGAATTTTCGAAGATTAAATAACCATTTCCATGTGTAATTTTGTATGGGACCCTTCGGAGACTTCTACCCGAGATTTTTTATGTCCACTTTGTAGAACATTACAAATGAAGCATAATGACCTTGGAATCATCTGAATCCGACGTAGAACAACAAAGATATGAAGCTTTGATGATCTAACGATAATTTTGCATGAAAGCTTGCATGGGGCTTACTGGTGATTTCTACCTGGGATTTTTCACGTCCACTTTGAAGAGGACTAAAAATAACGAATATTGGCCTTTGAATCATCTGATTCCGATATCAGATGACCAAGATATGATATCTTGAAGTTTGAATGATAATGCATGCATGATACAATAATTACGTAAATGCCCTTATACTTTCAAACTGTGATATCTTCCTTGTTTGACGTCAGAATTTGATGATTCTGGTCTCATTTTGAAGATAATTTCACGACCCATTCATCTAAGTAGGTAATATCCAATGACCCTACTGTGGGGTTCATTAGAGAATCACTAACCTTTGGGTTAAAGGCCGAAAACCTACCATATTGGTTCACTTATGCTGAGAGTGCAAAAATGGGGTGCTTGCAAATTTTTAGATGTATTTCCTGAGGAACTATCAGGATTACCACCCGACCGAGCGAGAGAGTTCGTTATAGATCTAATACCCGGAGCCGCACCAGTATCGAATGCACCCTATCGAATGGCTCCTACTGAACTGAAGAAACTGAAGGTACAATTACAAGAATTACTGGACAAGAGTTATATCAGACCCAGCATATCACCATGGGGAGCGCCAGTATTGTTCGTGAAAAAGAAGGACGCTAGCGTTCGACTGTGTATAGATTATCGAGAATTGAATAAGCTTACAATCAAGAATCGATACCCGTTTTCTCGGATCAATGACTTGTTCGATTAGTTGCAAGGTGCCAAAGTGTTCTCTAAAATTGATCTTCAGTCAGGATACCATCAGTTGAAGATTTAGGAAGGTGATAATCCGAAGACAGCATTCAGAACCAGATATGGATATTATGAATTTTTAGTCATGTCTTTTGGATTAACTAATGCACCCACAACTTTTATGGAACCCATGAATCGGGTATTCCATGATATGTTGGATACATCAGTCATTGTATTTATTGATGACATACTAGTATACTCCAAGGACAAAGAAACTCATGTCACAAATCTATGAGCTACTCTACAGCGACGAAGAAAAGAGAAGCTTTACACAAAATTTACAAAGTGTGAGTTCTGGCTAAATGAAGTCACTTTCTTAGGCCATGTTGTTTCTGCTGAAGAAATTAAAGTGGATCCTAGCAAGATTAAAGCCATTGTGAAATGGGAAGCACCTAAAAATGTTGCAGAAATCAAAAGTTTCTTATTGACGATTCGTGGAAGATTACTCTAGAATAGCTGTACCTCTCACCAGTCTGACAAACAAAGGAGAAAAGTTTGTATGGACCGATAAATGTGAAGAGTGTTTTCAAACATTGAAGGCTAGATTGATATCAGCTCCCATCTTGACTATTCCGATCCTAGGACAACCATTTACCTTGTACACCATTGCGTCTGGGTTAGGTTTAAGATGTGTGCTTATGCAAGGAGAACAAGTAATTGCGTATGCCTCAAGACAACTGAAGACACATGAGAAGAACTATCCCACTCATGACTTGGAATTAGCAGCAGTAGTACACACTGTTAAGATATGGAGACATAATTTGTATGGAGAGAAATTTCAGATTAAATTAGATCATAAGAGTCTCACTCATCTTTTTAATCAGAAGGAGTTGAACATGAGACAATAAGATGGATGGAATTATTGAAGGATTATGATTGTGATATCTAGTATCATCCAGGAAAAGCTAATGTAGTTGTTGATGCACTAAGCAGGAAAGCAATGACAGAATCCCAAGAAGAAGTTAGTGCAAATGTTGTGGCATGTATCACAAGGAGAGTATTTAATTATGGTAAAGAGCAGTTCATGATTGATATTTCGAATGAATCAACTGACCAAGGGTTTATTCATCTAATCTCAAACATGTTTGCTACATTGAAGATTGTACCGGATCTATTAGACGAAGTGAAGCCACTATTAAATCAGACCCTTATCTGAGAACGGTGCAAGAAGACCTCAAAAAAGGTAGGACTACTCCTGAGTTCACCTTGGACGTTGAAAAGGTACTAAGATACAAAGGAAGGGTATGTGTTCTTGAAAATGAAGATTTGGATATTAGACACAGACTAATGAAGGAAGCTCACACCACTGCTAATTCGGTACATCTTGAAAGTACGAAGATGTATCATGATCTGAAGAAACTATATTGGTGGAGAGGAATGAAAGTGGATGTAGCTAAATTTGTGTCTCAATGCTTGAATTGTCAACAAGTAAAGGCTGAAAGGCAAAGACCTACAAGATTGTTGCAGCCACTGCCAGAACCAGCATGGAAATGGGACTGCATCACTATGTACTTCGTCATTGGGTTACCATTGGCTCCCCGAGTAGTTGACGCAGTCTGGGTGATTGTGGATCGTTTGACTAAGACAACTCGTTTCATAGCCATACGACCTCAATATACCCTAGAGAGGTAGCTAAGCTTTATGTAGATAATATTTTCTGATTACATGGTGTACCTGAAAGCATTGTGTCCGACAGAGACCCAAGCTTTACCTCAAAGTTTTGGAAAGGATTACAGAAGGCTAAGGGTACAACATTGAAGTTTAGTACTGCATTCCATCCTCAGACAGACGGACAGTCGGAGTGTACTATCCAAATTTTATAAGACATGCTTCGAGTTTGTGTTATTGATTTTAAAGGATCATGGGATGAGAAATTATCATTGATTGAGTTTGCTTATAACAACAACTATCAAGCAACTATATAGATGTCACCCTATGAAGCACTGTATGGTAGGAAATGTCGAACTCCTTTGTTTTGGAATGAAATTGGAGAACGGAGTATTGTTGGACCAGAGTTTGTTGAAGAGACTTGTCGAGTAGTTGACATTATCAAGGAAAGAATTCGAATAGCTCATAATCGTCAGAAGCAATATGCAGATTATCGACGCAGAGAACTCGAATTCACCATAGGTGATAAGGTATTTTTGAAAATATCTCCTATGTGTGGTATGAAAAGGTTTGGACAGAAGGAAAAACTGTGTCCCAGATATATTGGACCTTATGAAGTTCTAGATAGATGTGGAAAAATAGCATATCAGTTAGCACTACCACCATCCATGTCAAGTGTGCATGATGTATTTCATATCACATTACTGAAGAAGTACGTCAGAGATCCAACACACATGTTAACAACGGATCCATCGGATTTAACTGAAGATTCGATGTTCGAAGTTGTACCTTTTGAGATCACTAGCTGGAAGGTGCAACGTCTTCGCAACCACGACATTTATTATGTTAAGGTTACTTGGAGAAGCCAAAATGTAGAAGAAGTTACATGGGAAGAAGAAAAGGCTATGCAGAAGCAATATCCTCACCTATTCGACTCGGAAGGTATGTGTAAATTTTGAGGATGAAATTTATATAAGAGGGGGGAGTTATAAGACCCGCACTCTACTAACTTGGTCTAACCGTGTCGTGCCAGGTCTTCCCATCATTCCTGGACCAAGTGGACCCAGCATGTGAAGATAGATCACAAACCAGGTATGAGAATCGAGTTAAAAACACTAATAACATACCTAAGGTCACATGCCTGGGTAGGTATGGTCAACCATAAGGGAGGGAACCAAAAATCTCAAATCCAGAATCCCATGGTCGATGATTTTGATCCTACGGTCAACAGTTTATGTGACCTTATGATCGACCGTGAGAGCCCAGATCAGATACCGAGTTTTGAAAACTTTCCTAAACTAAGGGATTGCTTTCCTAATTGAAAGAGGACTTTATATGGAGAGTTTTTCTTTATATAAAGGACGTCCCTCAACTTTTTTCCACTCTTTTAGAACATTAGTAAACCCAAGAGAAAGAGAAGGAAGAGTAGGAAGAGAAGAAGAAGAAGAAAAAGCTAAGGAGAAGAAATTGCTGAGAAGATATTGGCTCTCTATCACAGGAAAAGGTATGAAATGAATCTCTGGAGATGTAAACTCTAAGGAATGAAACTTATATGGAAGATAGGCAATATCAACCTATTATGATCTATGTGATTTCCTTGAGAAAATCCCAAGGAAAACCATGAGGAGTGAATTTGATGATTAGGGTTGATAAGAAATTACTAATGATGGCCATAGGATGAACTTAGAATAAATCCCACTGAAGAACAGAAGAATTGTCCCAGGAAGAACTCGAATTGCATGTAGATTGTAACCAAAAATCTCAAGGTCACAGCTACGGTCAACCATAGCATGACCAGTATGACCAGAAGATCGACCATAGGCATTCGAAAAGATTTTAGAAATCATATGGTCGCAGCTACAGTCGCATCATATGCGACTGTAGGGTATCAACCATAGACAGTAAGGTCGATACAGCATGAGACCATAGGACCAATCAAACACTGATCAATGCTTTGTTTCGATTTTCGACTACTGTAACATGTCACATATGAAACCTAACTTAAATTCATATAACTTTTAGGTTGTTAAATCAATTCAAATAGAATTTCAAGGCTTGGAAGGACATCGAGAATTGCTAACAGGTGAGGGAACAAAACCTAAAGTAATTGGATGATAACAAACTATTTATTTTTATTGAGTCCAATGCCATGATTGATTCTATGCGTGTATGCTTGTAATGTGCATCTCACATGTCATCCAATATTTCTGCTATTATTATTCATGCATATTTAATTCTATTTATTTATAACATGATGATGATGATGATGCTAGGAATAGGCATCTGAATGTATGTGTGTGGTTGGTGTGTTGGATGCAAGTAGAGCATCAGGGGGAGGACCTAGCATGGTGGTCTTCGACCTCATCACCAGACTCTAGCTCTATCTTTACTCAAGTCTTGCCCACTAACATCGTCGTATCGCCATTACCTTAGCAGAACTATTATGTCATAGGGCATGAAGGGAGGTCGTCTCAGACCGTGTGATCTCTGACTCTGTCGGGGGGCCTTAGCTTTATCTCTATGGACGTATTGAGGGATGCTGGGGTGAGGCCTTGGATACACTGTTTGGCATTAGTTTGGTTAGTTGTGAGCCCAGTTTGTAAGCCCTCGCCAATAGGGGCTTACGTATTGGTATGGGAAGGGCATCAGGGGAAGAGTTGGCGGTGTTTGATCCGGACACTTTAGCTCTATCTCTATTCCATGGTGGGTGCATGTGGGATGGCAATAATGTTTGATCCATCATGTGGATTCACACACTCGTGTATAGAGGTGCGGCGGCCACCAAACCTTTCTATAGCACATTACAAACTTATAAACTAGACCAAAGATATGAATTGAATGCATGCATATGTTTGTTGCATTGTTTTGTTTGCTCATTGAGCCGTGATATGTGCTCACCCTTTCAACGTCGAATATTTTTAGTTGATGATGCAGGTCCTACCGTTGAAGAATATATGGATGCGTCGACATATGGACACATTGCTGCGATGGACATAGACGCTGAAGAAGATGCGCATGATTCATCATGCGAGTGCAACCAATATGTATTTGCTTAAATTTAGTTATAATTTAAACATCATATTTGTAATTGATTATTTATTTTTATGTCTTGTGGTTTAGAGATAATTGGATTAAATACATATTTGTCACTGTTAGACTCTCAATTCATTATATGTAAGACTTTCGCTTATTTGTTTATTATCTCTGATTATTAATGTGGAATGTGTGTGTAGTTTGATATAGTGGGTACCACCTATGCGAGATCCTGGGTGAATCGTTGGTTTATTGGTGGTTCATCACACCATTCTGGTTAGACCAGAATTGGGGTGTGACATTAACTACAGGCACCGATGTTGGATCATGATAAATAAGTGGTACAAGGGGCACCTGCTCATGCACATGCGGTGCAGGAGGAATTGGAGGTATGCTTCCACCCTTTTCTTGTCCTGGAACTGGTGGAGCTGGAGGCACTCCTTGTAGAGTAGCCAACAATTCATTAAAGACTACAGCTATATTTCTTTGCTGGTCTTCCAGGATTCATACCAAACCACCCGTAACTGTTGCCATATCTGTCGCCGTTTGCATTGGAGGTGGTGGTGGAAGATTTACTAGTGGCAGAGGAGGAGGTGGTGGGGGTGGTGGTACACATAGTGGTGAATTTGAACCACTCTGTCCCATACTACCCTCATTCTTTGTTGGATGATTTGCATTGGCATTCCTCCCTCTAGGCCTTCTTCTTGGAGGCATTCCTTGTTAATGTTGTGGGTTGATAGGACAAATCAGTAAAGCCCAATGTTAATATCTACCATAAGTCCACTTAAACCATAACAATATTTTAAATACTTCATGTTATGGCATTTATAAACTATGCATAACAATTTTCCATGTTTCATGTCCAATTCAAGCTGTTTCCTGAACCGGTAGCAGTAACCGGTAGCACGCTCTATAGGTTGGTTGGGACCGGTTAGTAATCCCCCCTAATTTATTAAGGAAAGCGGATGATTGGCATCAGGTGAACTATTTTCCAGTTAGTCATCCAGTTTGTATCACCTATAGACGAACCTGATTTCCTGTAGGTCAAGCGGATGAAGTGGCGAAACTCTGTTCATCTGGTTATTCTGTCGGTCGAGTACATAGAACATTTTCTAAGTTTACAAATATAGCGGAGGCACATAGCGATATTTTGTGACTCTCGTAAATTTTGAATGACTCTGGTTAATCTTTGGCTCTCAAAAGTCCAACTGGCTTGTTTTTTGGTCAACCGGTAGCACGAAACGGTAGCAGGGCTTAAGTAACCAGTCTGCCAATATTGCAAAAACCAGAATCCTATAAAAAGGCTCATGGTTTCTCATTTGGAGCCCATACCAGAAAATTTCAAGGAAAAATGAGAGAAATAGGGTTTCCTCTGGTTTCCAAAGTTTCTCCCCCTATTCTTGGTGGTTTCCAACTACATCGAGCGATACATCCCCATCTATTTCTATTTCAGGTATGCTATCTCCATTACCCTTGTTATTCTAATTCATTGGGCATACCTAGGTTTAGTCCCACATAATGGTGGTGTCTTAGGGTTAGGGCATTGTTTTCCCCACTTTACTTTCCTAGGAAATCATGTCTTTCTTGTCTAACTCATTACACATGATTCCCAACTACATTCTAACTGAGATTGTTCTATTTGCCCAACCTGTAGGCATTATGACACATCGCAAAGAGGGTAGGATCATCCCATCTAGAAGGGTTGACAGGGCACACTTCCTATCATAGGGCGTTACGTTGTCCTAGAGGAACTGACCAGGCTTGCTATTGGGGTGCACTTCGATGCACTAGGTTGGACCCCAGCCTTGTGCATTCGAAACGACGTATACCCCAACTTGGTGAAACATTTCTTTTACAATTTGGGCTATACTGTTGACGAGGCAAGTGTGCTACGTCTTACCAGCATGGTGAAAGGCGTACTTATGACTATGAGCATCGCTAGTCTAGGCAAAATACTCAATGATTCCACTGTTGAAAGAACTGTATATTTTGGGCCTCATCAGGTTGTAGATTGTCCAGAGGATCAGTGGATCACCTTACGCCAAGAGCTTATCCTTCCCGACAAGCTAGATCTAGAAAATGGAAATATTAAGCCCGATTATAGACCTGTCCCTAGGATCAACAGTCACATTATTCAGCACAATATACTCTCCAGAGCTGAACATAGAGATGAGCTGAACACATTTGGTATGTACGTGATGTACTGCGTGCTTCAAAGAGAGCAGCTACGTCTCCTATATATATCATCTTGAGACACATGCTATTCTTAGCAGACCACCTGGGTCCAAATGGAAGACTGCCATATGGTCATCTGCTATCCCATATCTTTGCTCACTTTGGGGTGAGCTTTGCTGGAGAGGAAATGGAGAATTGGGAAGGAGTCTTCCCCATTCGGTTAGACCAGTGTTGCTCAGATGAAGCTGCATGAAGTGGTGATGTCTAACTCGAAGTTAGAGGCAATCAAAAGGCCACACAAGAGAGCACGTCGAAGGAATCCAGTGGCAAGCAGGGTAGCTATCAGGGAGGATAGTAATAGCGAGAGAGAAGTCCCAATAGGAGACGGAGCTTCTACCTCTACAGCAGTAGCTAGACCTCGAGGGGCCATGGCTCGAGTTAAGGAAATGTTTACTGCTATCCAAGAGGGTCAGCGGAGAATCATAGAGGAACTAGTTGGCATGCAGCGTATTCAGCAGACCATAGTGAGGCGTCAGGATGCCTTTGATGAGGACCTCCATCAGGTTCTAGCCTCAGTGATGCCTACTCCGCATCTGCTAGTAATCTTCAGTGATCACACCATCTTTTCTTATTATTGCTTAACATTAGCGTTTAACTTTTGGTACCTATCTTATGTATAGGGAAACAGTTTGGGTTATGGACTGTACCCCATTTGTACCCAACAGACATATATATATATATATATATATATATATATATATATATATATATATATATATATATATATATATCAATATATTGTTTTTACTTTACTTGTGCATTATTCTCTTACTTAGTTCTCGTAATTGGTAACTAAATTATTGTTGACCCTATCGCTACTGTTGGTTTGTATATGTCTTTTAGTTAACTTATGCATCTGCCACTGATACATGGAAACACGTGTGTAGGAAAAACTTATAAGTAATACAAAGTTGTTTGCTCTGATAACAATGTTGTCACAATCCATTCTGGAGAATCGAGCATGATATCTAGGTCAACCCTTGTGGCACTCGAATACATCCAAGATCACTACCACAATAATTACAAAATAAATCCCACAGTCTACACATGCAATATCCACAACAATCAAGAAGCAATAATAATATAAGCGGAAACATTTAATATCAATAGTTACATATAATGATAACATATCTCATATTATGTATCATATTATCCATTACAACACATTATTTCTACATAAAATACTATTCTATCAATATATAGATACCCAAATCAAAAGAGAGTAAATCAGTTACATTGTTCTTGATAAACCTCTTCGTCTACCAACAAAAATAATTAAGTATCCAGAGTATATATCGGGGAAGGAAGAAAGTAAGGGGAGGTCTACGTCATGCATAGACGCAATCACTGCAAGTATAGCCCTCATCGTGCTCTCCACCAACATCATCAGGGTCAGCAGTCATACTAGACAAGGAAGACTCCATGAAATCAACAATAGATAAGTCACTTGCAGAAGGATCTGAAAAATAGTGTCAACACGAGGGTGAGCTCACATCCCAGCTCAATGAGAAATCTAGTATCACTTGCTATGCACATACAACATCCAATGACATGAAATGCAATTTATTTTATATTAGGTCGCAGGTTTGTGTTTCTACATCCTAGGCGAAGATAAAAGCTGTATAAATGACCCCATGCAGCTAAAGGACTTCTATAGGTAGACTCCCCTCCTTGGGGACACCCATCCTTACAAGGTTCATCACCTCCCACCATAAACTTTACATACGCCAGGTATCGTACGCCCATACATTACTGACTCCCCTAGGGTCGCCCAACCTTCGAGAGTGCAAAGTTATGCCAGTATCTTTACCCATACTAGAGGGGTATATGAAATAGGGAATGGCACCGCCTATGTCTATTATGTTCAATTCATTTCACTTTAGCTGTCCGCCAGCAGAAGTCCTTGGATTACCACTCCTATGGATCCCCATGCCCCTATTAGCATGTGAACATAACCATCGTGCTTGATGTGAATTAAATATGTATGTAACCGCAAGTGCACGGTATCGTACAGTAACGGGTCGATCTCAGGGAGGAATTGCTATTATCCTAATTCAAATAAGGCAAAACGTACCAAAGGGATTTGATTGAATTAACACCCTAATCACTTCAAATAAAAATTAATCAAACAATAAAAACAATGATAATCATTCATGAAGGTACGAAAATTTATGAAACCACTAACCATAAAGTAACACAGATCTATTGCAAGAAAGGAACGAAATTAAAAGTAAAAGAATGTAAGAAAAACTTATCTCGATAGAAGATTTTTCTGTCGTTGCTCGTCGTCTTGTTGTCACTCCAAGGCGATGTGCAAACGATTACAAAGGGAGCCTTCTCCCCTAAATTAAATTAGTAATGGGGTACAACCTATATTTATCTACCATACTACAGAGTTCTAAATCTGAAATTAAAACTTAAAAATAAATAAATAAATAAAAATAAACTTAAGCAAGAAGAACACAACTTGAAAAGAAAAAAAACTAAGAATCTCAAACTCTCTCATAAATTCTCAAAACTAAAAAAAAAACTCATAATAGAATTCTTGGATGATTTTCTATTGCTGAGCATCACATATATATACAAGAGAGTAAAGATCACAATCAATCTTTACAATTGAATTACAAGAGATTTTGTGGAGCTAATTTTGGTAACCGAATTCCAATCTTATAGGTTCATTGTATATGGACGATTCTTGAGTAGAAAATCTTGCACCAATTCATCATATCATTATCTCTTTTTGAAAACTTCCATAATCAATTAGAGCTTTCCATTCTTCCATGCCCTGCCAATCTTGTAAATTTGATTCCAAATAACTAAGAAATATTTTCTCAAGATAATGGAATCTTTCACATGAGATTGGGCTATTCTTTGCCTTGGTCCAAGGCTGATCTTATACACAAAATTTGTGGCTCTCCTCATAAAATTCATCTTATGCCTGGTTGCTGAGTTGACTGGGTGAGTTAACTGGACAGGAACACCAAAAATTCATAAAATGATATTTTTAAGCTCAAATTTCTCCATTCTTTCACCTACACCCAACAAACATAAAATCAACATTAAATACCCGAGAAGCATCATAAATAGAATAAGATATGTATATTTTATGCCCTAAATTCACACATAAAATGTGTTGATCAGATTCCCCCACACTTGAGCTTTCCTAGTCTCGAGCAAAGAAAAATATAAAAATAAAATAAAATCCTAACTCACTTTCGTAGGAATCACGATTGCACTTAGCACGTGCAACAAGCCTTTAAACCCCTAGGTTACCCCTATGGACGAGTTGTGTCTCGTGAGTATTTTCAGAGAATAAACACACAAAATTTATATAGAAATTTCAAACTTTAATTTTGGTATTAAGGAAAGAGAGCACACACATATCTTATTAGTCAAGACACTCAACTTGGGATCAAGAAAACATAAAAACCCCCACACTTGAACATTGCTACCACATATGATTCAAACACTAAGGTTGCATCTCAATTAGGAAACCTTGTTATATCTTCCAAACATATCTCTCCTTAAGGTGAACCCTTTGTAACATACTGGTAACCAAGACCCAAGAATAGCTTTCAATACTTGTATTTTTTTTTTCTTTCTTTCTTCCTCTTTAAGCTACTCCACTACAATTGGCTTGAGAAGTGCAGGTGGTTATGCATTCCCATGTTACTATGTAGCTTCGCTTTTGGCATATATCTTTAAAGACATTGATTCTAAAGAGTATTTTTTTTTAACAAGAGCTGTATCCAAGGAATTTCAATCAAGACACCTCGCTTCTTGAGGCGGAATGTCCTGCATAGTTCCAAGAACAAAAAAAAACTCTTATATTATTATTTTCTTATTATGATTTTTTTCTATAGTACAAGGAGGTCTCAGCTTTATTCAAAGGTTGAAATTACCAACTATAACCATAAAATATCCATCCCTTCAGGAGAGGTAAGATGTATTTTCTAACTTAATTCTCATCTCAAAATACAGCCTAAGTACTATCCTCACATAGGGTTTCATTACTTCGTATGTGATAGTTTCCTAGGTCTCTTTCTCCTTCCTCTTTTGTGTCAAAACCATAGAAATAGTGATTGACTTTACCAAAAACCAAAGTTAAAAAGTTAAAATTTACAATGAAAGCTCAAAATTCATTAAAATTTATAATGAAAGCTCAAAATTCATTTTTTTTAATGAAATCTCAACCCTTCCCCCATACTTAAATCATGCATTGTCCTCAATGTATATAGAAAAATAAAAGACAAGGACAAGGGGAAGAAAAAAAACTCCCTAAATCAAGGATCAGTGTAAAAAGGCTCATGGAGATCCATGACCTCTTCACTGGAGTCATGTGGAAGCTCCAAAAATGGCTTCAAACGCTGGCCATTCACTTTGCTGGTTGCAACTGTACCTGGATTTAAAATTTCAATTGCACCCGATGAGAAAACATTTTGAACAATATAAGGGCCCTCCCAACGAGATCTATGTTTACCAGGAAAAATATGCAAACGAAAATTATAAAGCAAAACCTTGTCGCCAGGGGTAAAAGACTTTCGAAGGATATGTCTGTCATGATAAGCCTTGGTCTTGTCTTTCTAGATGCGGGCACTGTCGTAGGCATCATTTCTCAATTCATCCAACTCAGAGAGCTGGAGTCCTCTATGAGTGCTAGCATCTGACAAATCAAAATTTAATTTCTTAATTGCCCAAAATGCCCGATGTTTTAATTCGACTGGTAGATGGCAGGCTTTTTCGTACACCAGACGGTAAGGGGATTGACCAAGAATGGTCTTGAAAGCAGTTCTATAAGCCCACAAAGCATCTATGAGGCGAATGGACCAATCCTTATGAGTAGGATTGACAGTTTTTTTCCAAAATTTGCTTGATTTGTCGATTGGACAGTTCAACCTGTCCACTAGTCTAAGGGTGGTAAGGGGTTGCCAATTTATGGGTAATACCATATTTTTGAACAAGGACCTCAAATGGTTTGTTACAAGTGTGTTTCCCCCTATCGCTAATGATAGCTCGAGGGGTACCAAATCGGGAGAATATATTCTCCTTTAAAAATTTAATGACTACCTTGTGGTCATTGGTCTTAGTAGCAACAACTTCTATCCATTTGGACATGTAGTCCACAGCTAACATGATATACACATTCCCAAAAGACTTTGGGAATGGACCCATAAAATCAATGCCCCAAACATCAAAAACTTCAACCACCAGAATTGGGTTTAGTGGCATCATATTCCGCTTGGTAATGCGGCCTAAAGACTGACAAGAAGGGCATGCCTTACAGTAATTAAATGCATCCTTAAAAAGACTAGGCCAGTAGAATCGAGACTATAAAACCTTGGCCGCAGTCTTATTTGGCCCAAAGTGGCCACCACATGCCTGATCATGACAATAAGACAACATAGATTGTTGTTCATGGTCAGGTACACATCTCCTGATAATCTGATCAGGGCAAGTCTTGAACAGATATAGATCGTCCCGAAAATAGTACTTGACTTGGGAATAGAATCTATACCTATCCTGGGCAGACCAATGGGAAGGGGTCACACCCGTTACCAAGTAATTTACAATATCAGCGAACCAAGGCTCACTAGATACTGCAAACAACTGCTCATCTGGGAAAGACTCATTGACTGGTGAATCGACAGTCAAAGAATTAGACAGTCGGGATAAGTGGTCAGCAACCAGATTTTCTATTCCTGGTTTATCCCTAATCTCTAAGTCAAACTCTTGTAAAAGAAAAACCCATCTAATGAGATGAGCTTTGGCATCCTTTTTCTGCAAGAGATGCTTGAGAGCGGCATGATCCGTATACACAATGATATGGGATCCTATCAAGTAGGCACAAAATTTCCCTAAAGCGAATACAACAGCTAAGAATTCTTTTTCAGTGGTGGTGTAATTAAGCTGTGCATCGTTTAATGTCCTACTTGCATAACAAATTACATGGGGTAACTTATTGATCCGTTGCCCAAGGACAGCTCTTAATGCAAAATCAGAAGCATCACACATAAGCTCAATGGGCTCTTTCCATATGGGTGCCTGAATAACGGGGGCAGTGGTCAAAATCTTTTTGAGTTGATTAAAACTCTCAAGACAGGCATCATTAAAATCAAAGAGCTGGTCTTTAGCAAGCAAAGAGGTGAGAGGACGAGCTGTTACACCCCAATTCCGCACTCTTCAGAATGGTGTGATGAACCGCTAGCAAACCAATGGTTCAACCAGGATCTC